>VXAX01002160.1:29756-49848 GCA_013399835.1 Leptocoma aspasia | reverse complement strand
GCGCGGGGCGGGCCCCCCCCCGCCCCCCCAGCCGTGATTGTGCCGCTCCCGCCGCCCGCGGCCGCTTTAACCGGGCGGCCACACGTGACCGCCGCCCCTCCCTCCCCGCGCCCCGCCCGGGCCGCCACAGCGCCGGCAACGGGGATGGGAGCGGCAGCGGGATCGGCAATGGGAACGGCAACGGGAGTGGCACCGCCGTGCGCTCACCGNCAGGGTCTGCCCACCCTCCCAGGGAACAATTCCCAATTCCCAATGTCCCATCCAGCCCTGCCCTCTGGCAGTGGGAGCCATTCCCTGTGTCCTGTCCCTCCATGCCTTGTCCCCAGTCCCTCTCCAGCTCTCCTGGAGCCCCTTCAGGCCCTGGAAGGGCTCTGAGCTCTCCCTGGATCCTTCTGTTCTCCAGCCTGAAGTCACCATCACATTGTCCCCACTGCTGTCCCATCCCCGTGGCTCTGGGCAATGCTTTGTCCTTCCCCCAGCATTACTTTGATTCACCCAGTTGCTGGCACTGAGCAGTTTTCCCAGTTCTGCTCCCCTCCATCTCTCCCATTTCCCAGAGGAGGATGCTGTGTACCCATCCCACCCTCTGGAAGCTGCTGGCTCCTGCTCTGAGCTCTGTGTGCTCAGAGTCCTTTGCATGGCCCAGAATGAGCTCATCACCCCCTGCCATCACCTTTTAGTAGCAGGACAAGGGGAAATGGGTTTAAACTGAAGGAAGAGAGATCTATATCAGATATTAGGCAGACTTTTACAGTGAGGGTGGGGAGGTCCTGGCACAGGGTGCCCAGAGCAGCTGTGGCTGCGCCTGGATCCCTGGCAGTGCCCAAGGCCAGGCTGGACAGGGCTTGGAGCAGCCTGGGACAGTGGGAGGTGTCCCTGTCCATGGCAGGGCTGGCACTGGATGGGATTTAAGATCACTCCCAGCCCAAACCAATCTGGGATTCTATCTCTGGTTTTTATTTACTGGATGCCTCAAGGATCCATGCTCTGCTGCCTGTTGCACATGGAGAGATGGATGCAGAACATCATCCTGTATGATTGAAACTAGACAGTGAGGTGACAAAAACAATCGAGGACAAATAAGCCATGAAAGGAGACAACTGATAACAAAAATACAGACAGGAGCAAAATGAAAGACGGGTCAAAGATGTAGAAGCACAAACCAATAATGAACTAAAGGAAAAAGTATCAGGAAAAAAAGTTGGGAAGGACTCCAACACACCTTGACCATCCAGTGTAGGAGCACTGTCTGGACTCGGAGTTTCGTTGGGAGATGTTTAGGAATAATATAATTTGGGATAATATAACTTGGGATATAGGCATCAGGAATAACTTTAGCTATTTTGTAACTGCAGGACAGTTTAATCTTTAAGAATATTGCATGTTTTACCTTTTTGTAGTTTAGTCTTAGCTTTACTTTCACATTCCAGTTCTGACTTCATTGTTAAAAATAGCTCCTAATGGACAGGTCCTTGTAGCCATTATGAGCCCACTCGGATCAGTCACATGGATTTGTTTCCAAAAATCAAAGCCTCTTAGTGGCTTTTTGCCAACACAATTAAAGACTTCAAATACCAAATACTTCATACTGAAATTAAAAAAATATCCCACATAGAACAATTGCTGTTACAAAGGCTTCTTTTGAAATATCTAATAATAATTTTTTGGATGTCTATCTGACACAGTGTTGATTCTGAGTGATGATTTTTGGTTTTTTCTCTGTTGGGAATGGAACAAGCCTTGGAATTGTGTTTGTTCCCTCATGGTCTGTAAGCACTGCTGACGAGGAGAGTCAGACAAGTCCCAGCCACTTTTTGAGGTCCTGCTTATCCAAATGCAGGGACCTGTCACCAAACAGAATCCTGGAATGGTTTGGGGTGGAAGGGACCTTAAATCCCATCCAGTGCCACCCCTGCCATGGCAGGGACACTTCCCACTGTCCCAGGCTGCTCCAATCCCCCTCCAGCCTGGCCTTGGGCACTGCCAGGGATCCAGGGGCAGCCACAGCTGCTCTGGGCAGCATCTTTGGAGCCACTAAATCCAATCTGCCTTTAATGAATCTACAAAAGTTACACGGTGCAGTCTTCTGTTAAATGTCCCTTTTGTTCCAAGCCATTTATTTCTGGGAGAAGAATCTTAGAGGTAGAGCTCAAATCGTGCCATCAGGAAAAAATCTGGATTGAAAAAAGTAAAATAACTAAACCACAGGAAACAGTTCTTCACACTTATAAGGCACTTTCCATTTCTACGACCTTCCTACACCTTTAATACTGCAAAGTTTGGAGAAATTAATGACATGTGACTTTTGACACATGTCCAAAGGGCATATGGAGCACACTCCACAATGACCACACACAGACTGGCACCAGAGGAGCCAGCAGTGCTTTCCAGCTTATCACAAATCAGAATTCCTGTCTCTGAAAGTATCTGAATCAATCATCTGGGAACTCATCTATTTGCCACTTCTGACATGACTTTTTCCGGCCTGCTTTAGGCTGTTTGGAAAGCTGAGCCTTTACAAGGGCTGTGCCAGGGCCAGCCCCAGGCAGGAGGAGGGGCTTTCCACAGAGAACTCTTGGCAGGGTTGGGCCTAAAGCCCAGATTTTCAAAGGGATTTTGCTGCCTAAAGGTGCAGTAAGAGCTCAGCAGGGTTTCAACACACTCCTAAGTTTTGGGGCTGTGAGCTCTGTTTTCAGGGGCGGTGCTGGTGTTACTTGATGGAGGTTATTGTTTGAGACACTTAAAACATTACAAAGGTGCTCCAATGTGCAGTTTAAAGATAATTAAAAGTGTTCAAAAGCCCTGCTTACTTCTCAGTATGGACTGCTTTGAATGGTAAATTCTTAGTTCTGTTCTCTTGCAAATACTGGTAACATGGAACATTTCCTCACTGAACAGGAAAAGAGTGTTTTATGTAATTTCCAGCACACAGATAGTGGGGGACATTTTCTGTTTGTTAGAAAAACCTTTTCCGTGGTTTGGAAAGATACTCAAACGTGACACACAGCAAAACAAGCATGGAGGGTTGAGATTGGTGAGCAGACAGAGATTTACACCTGGCAATGACCACAGCAGCTGGGAGTAGGAAGAAAATCCACTGTGGATTTCCCAGCTGAAGCAGCCCCACTCCAGAGTGTAAATACTTGGAGAGATTTCCAAGGCAAACATTCATCACTGATTAGGAGGCAGGAAAGCTGATTTTTGCCACTGTTCCTACATCTGGGAACTCAGAGCTAGATGTAATATTTCACAGAATCACAGATTAATTGAGGCTGGAAAATACCTCCAAGACCACTGAGTCCAAGCTGTGACCACCAGAGCAGCACCGGGTGGGTGACACTGCCCAGTTTAGGTCCTTCAGAGCCACTGTCTGCACTCAGCTGTCCTGGGCTCCCTCAGCAAGGAACTGGGCAAGAAAACTCACAGTTCATGGGTTCCTGGAGTCATTTTCATCTGACAAACATGGGGAGAACAGTCCCAGACAACTCTCCTGGTGGCTCTTCCCTAATATCCTTTCAGGTGATAAAACTTCCTTCACATTGGGTGAAGCTTTGATGGAGTTACAGAATGTTTTAGGCTGGAAAATCTCTGAGACCATTGAGTCCAGCTGTTCCCCCAGAACTGCCCCATGTCCCCAAATGCCACACCTACAAAGAGGGAACCAAGGCTTCCCTCAGTCTGTGAGACAGAGCTGAGCTGTTGATTTGAGAGAGCACATTTCAGCCTGTCAGACTGACAGTGCAGACTTGTGATATCCTGAAGGAGGGGGCCAATAACAGCACATTAAAATAATTTATTGAGGACTGTTTGAACTGGATTTTTCAGTGTTATTTATAGTCTTTATAATTACCATGTGGTTAAAAGGCTCAAGCCCTCCAAAGCTGTGGAAGTCTTTGATTTGGGTCTGCCAAGATGTCTTTTTCAATCATCAGCAAACAGGCAGAGTTCCTGCCATGGGATATCTGACAAGTCTGGGGAGGATCCATCCTTACTCTATCACTGAATTCCCAAGTTCTTCCATCCAAACCTCTTCCATAACATAATAATCATCTGGCAGTAGGAGCAGCTCTGCTTGAATCCTTCAGTTTGATTGAGCAATCATCTGGAGGCCCATAAGTTTTGTCTCATCAAAACCACTCCTAACACTCCTCCCTCCACCCATCAGGCCCTCTCACCTCCACAAAATCCGTTTATGAAAAGCCAGGTCTCCCAGCAGGCTCCACAGGCAGGAACATGGAATATCAGGATGGCTTCAGGCACCCCTCCAGGCTGGAATCTGCAGCGTGACCTCCTCAGAAGCAAGCAATGAAACTTGTATTGCTAACAGATATGGGCATTTTAATATTTAAAATCATGTCCAGCATCCTGTCTTAGCACAGCAAGGTTAGCAGAAGGAAAATCTGAATTGCACAAACGTTTATAGCAAAATCTTCATGGTTCAATCACTCCTATCATATTCAGAATACAAAGACTGAATTCCATTTCTCTGTTAAGCCTTTATATTTCCATTAATCCAATCTATTGCAAATTTAGCACTGAGGACCAAACAAGCAGATGCTAAACTAAAAAAAAAAAAATTAATTAAAACAAAGCCATTTCTTCATATTCCCAAGAAAAGTGAACTCCAGGGGCCTGAGTGTTTGTATTGGTGGCACCTGGTTTAGAATTATAACACCAAGAAACAGACTCTCATTAAATTTTAATGAACATTGATATCAGTTAATTAATGGCAGAGATTTAATCAAGTTCCTGTGCTGTCTTCAGATGAAAAGTTGACCAATATGAACCTCATTTTATTTTTCAGGTATGTTAAATGATGTGCATTTAGTAGGTGGCTCTTTTGGATTTGGTAAGAAATGAATCTGCAGTTGTCAATGTCTGCACTGTGTGTACACACAGAGTTATCAGTCCATGCAATCTGAAACTTTGGAAATCTGGAGAAATTAGAAATTTCAAGTTCAACCAAAGCAATACATGCCCAAAATGCCACCTAAACCCAAACACGAAGCTTGGATTAGGTTTTAGGATCTCCTAGAAAGAGAAATCTGTCTTGGAACAGTCACAAAGGGCTATGGCCAAAACTATCCTGTAATAGTTATGAGCTGTAATTTGACATTTTAGATGCACATTCTTCTTGCCAAGCAATATCATATTTTGGCTCTTGGAGGAGAAAATAAAGAGAAGGATCTGTCCAGGATGAGTAATTTAGTACAATGTAATCAAGGCAAGCTGCCCCACAGACTGGGGACTCAATTAAAATTAGCAAGTCAGGAGTTTTGTCTTCTTAAATAAAAGTGTGTGCATTAAACGGGGAAAAAAATTAGAAAGAAAAATGGTTTTCTTATAAGACATTTTCCATCTGAGCCCAAATGTGAGTTTATACTCCAAGAGCAGCTGATTGGAGGTGGGGTGGCTGAAGCAGTTACTGAGCTGTGTTCCTTGGAGCTCTCCATCCCTGAAGACACATCCCAGTCAGGGAAGCTCCTGTTCCCCCACCCAGCAGAGTCACTGAATTCACAGATTTCAGACTGGCCAGGAGGCACATCCCAAACCTCCAGGGGGGATCCCTGGCAGCAGAGTGCAGCTGGCACAGGAGAGTGACAGATTACTCCTGTAATCAGCTCTGCAGCTCCGTGTCCCTGGGCAGGGAAGTGCCTTGGAACTGGAGCAGGAAATTGCTGTCCCTGTGGCTGTTCCAGCAGCATTCACTGAGCTGGGACACAGACACTGACTGCTGGAAGGACTCTGCATTTGAGGATCCTGCCATCCCCGTCCTACCCCGTCTGGAGCAGTTAGTGAGGCAGAGGGACAGTTTAGGAGGGATAATCTGTGGTCTCCAGGCAGGGATTCCTGTTCTTACCCAGCAGTCTGGGTGGCTGCTGAGCCCTCAGCCTCGCTGCTCCCACTGCACTCAACTCCCAAATCCCTATTTAGGGTCTTTTCCCACCTGAAAATTCCATGGGTTTTGTGCAGACCCACCCACAGCAGCTGTAAGGTCACACTCCCATCTGGGGAGTCACCAGAGCTCAGGTTCTGTGAGCTCTCTGCTCTAACTGCAGAGGGAAATGACCCAGATATTTCTTATTATTGGCTTCTCTCATATTCTGGGCTTTTAAAATTTGAATAATTTCCTTGGTTTGCTGTCAGCATTTCTTTAAAGGCAAAGCACTCATGGTAAGCATGTGTTGTAAACCCTGACAGGGATTTTTTATGTTATTTAAGTGCTCATTCTCATTTCTCAGAACGTAGACCTGCAAATCTATTTGTTAAACAGGACATTATTTTTAAGAATTCTTATGGTAGATTAAAAATGCACCAATATAAGCAAAAGATGATAAATGAAACAATACATTTAAATATTTAAATTCACTTGTACTACAATTGAGTATTTCCCACATTATGCCACATGCTAATGCAAATCACTGTAGTTTTTTACAATAAATCAAATCTCAGCTGGAAAAGACTAATTTGCTGATCCTGTGTGTTGCTGTTATTTCAGATTTTTATCCAAGTGTTTTTACCAGTTCAAGCAATGGAAAACAATGAGCTGGAAGGGTAAGAAAAGCAAGCTGTATTTCTTAACTCCAGCACTGCTCATGGGTTAAGGGAATGAATTAATTTCTAGAGAGAACTCTGCTCTCACAACAGCCAAAAATTGTGCCCATCTCATTTCAAGGATTACATTTTCATATATTTTATGGGGATTCTGTAACAGCAATAAATCCTGGCTAAAAGAGGGTGGCACAGTCCAGCCACGTTTCCTCTCCAGGCAGAAGAGGAACCTGGAATAACTGTCCTGGAATGCACCGAAACCTCTCAGCAGAATTCCTGAAATATTCATGAACATGAAGGAAACAGCAAACTTTTGGGGAGTGTGCTATTTAGCTGGAACTTGCTGTGTGCTGCCATGCTCTGAGCTCTAAAATTACCCAGGGAAGATTTTTAGCAGAAAGTAAATGAAGTAACAGAGACTTGGGAATTTTATCTCCTGGCTGCCACAGACCACACAGTGCTGAATAATTCAGCTCTTCAATTACTCATCCTAACTGGGAAGATTCTTATGTGTTTGCTGGTGTAGATCAGTGGGGAGCTCAGAATTTTAAGATGAGATTTACTAAGTGTGTAAATTCTTAGTAAATAGTAGAGGAAACACCAAACTGCCATTTACCAGCTGAATTTACATTAAGTGAATGACTAAATTTACATTCACCAGCTGATTTTCATGAACTTCCCAAACTGCTCCTGTGGTTTTGTTCCTTTTGGAAAATTCAGAGGCAAACACTTTTTGATGGAGGAAGCAGGGAAAAAAAGAAGGAAAAAGAGGAGTAAGAAACTTCAGCTGCAGGTAGGGAACACACAACAGTGCAGAAGTTTCTGTCACCGCTTGCCATCCCTTCCCTGCCTGGATGTGGATCTGGGGATTGGATTCTGGGGATTTGGATCTCTGGGTTGGGTTCTGGGGCTCTGTGGCTCTGGTGAGGCAAGTCAGGAACTCTCCCAGTGTGAATTAGTCATATTGAAGGGGCTTTAGGAGCATGGAAACAACAACTTCACATGAAATGCTGGGAATAAGAGACCTCTGATGAAATGTTTATGTGTTTCACAAAGACATAAATATTTGGAGAAAAGCAAAGGACACGGCTTGGCCTGGGCAGACTGGAAGCATTTACCTGATTATTTGGCCCAGTTGCAAAGACTTTTCCTTGGCAGCAGCCCCAGCTCTCCCCAGCCCTGGGCACAGGAGTGGTCTGTGCTCCGTGCCTGTGAAGCTGTTTGTGGTGCTGCACAGGGGAACCAAGGCACCCTGCAGGGAAACAGCGAGGGGAAAGGGGATGGGGGGAAAATTGTTTCCAGGTGGAGCCTCAGACTGTCTCGAATTCCCAGGCTGGGTTGCTTCAGGCAGAACTCAGCACTCAGTCCTGTCTGCACACAGCACAGACTGAGCAGCAATCTGGCTGGGAGAGCCTTTTCTGTGTTGGAATGGGGATGTGGATTTTTGCTTTTCCAGCTGGATCAATTTCCCATCCGGTTCATCAAGAGGCTGTGTGAATTCTTGTGCAAACGGGGGGAAGGGGATGAGGGGTTCACCCCTGCTGGAAATACACAGGGGGTGCTGGGTGTTGGTGATTTTGGTGCTTCTGGCCTGATTCACAGCATGGCTACACCAGAGTCAGGCAGCTTTGCTTCTTCTCTGTGTACTTGGAGATGAAACCCAGGAGGAACTGCAGAAGGACAGGAGCACAACCTGTTCTGAGGAGCAGGAAGCAGGGCAGGACTATTTCTGGCAACACTCTCCCAGCTATTGATCACAAGTCTGATGTTGTGAATAACACTCTGATCTGGAGTCTGTCTGCCACTGCTATTTTTGTAGGTGTAAGGACTTCTTTTAGATGCAGATATTTTGAAAAACAGCCAAGCTTCCCACACTGTGCTTAATAAAATTATTTGAATATATAATAATGTCAAGTTGCAGCATTGTGTGGTTTCTGAGAGCTTGTTACTGCCTCAGGTTTGGCTGATTAGAACATTTAATGAGAGGTGTTTGGCAGAGGGCTGGGACAAGATCATTAAAATCCCTTCCAGCCCAAACCATTCCAGGATTCTATAATTCCATGAATTTAGGATGTGGGGATTTGTTTACATTTTAAAGTATATAATTCCAAAATTATATTTCACTGCTATTTTGCCATTCTGCACGTTTGTTTCCAATCTCTTTTTGATTTGCAAGGCCAGTTCAGGGCCACTTCAGCCCCAGTCTGTGCAGAACAAGATTTTACCACACAGCCCCTCCTGCCAGGATAACTCAAGACTGGGAATAAGCAGTTGGAAGTGGTAAAAGTGCTGTATCTTGAGCCAGAGCTGCCACTGAAAAATGTCTCACAAAACAGCCTGGGAGGAGGGAGGTGGGAAAAACAGAGGGGGGTGAGCTGAATGACATGGGAGAAAGGATTTTTAAATCAGTATTGCCACTGGAAAAATATTTTTTATGCATTTCTGCTGTATCTGTCGTGTCCTCAGGCTCACAAAATTTGGCTGGGAAGAGCTGTTGCTATTTAATATTTTTCATGCTACTGTGATTCTCTGGGCTTATGTATCTTATACATGCATACATAAAAATCTCATATTTTAGTTATTTTTTCTTTTCTTGTATTCCTACCAGTGAGGACTTGCTGGACACTAAGCAGGCATTGTTTATACGCTTCCCCTGCAGCTCCACTGGGATGTTTCAATCTGTCTTGCTAAAGAGAAAAAAAAAGATTAATCATTCTTGTTTTGTGTTTTTTTATTCTGAATGCTTGATTCTGACAGTGAAAGCAATTTGTGGGCCTTAACTGTGATGCAGACACTTTCCTCCTGTTGTTTGAGTCATACCCACCTTATTTTATCCAAGTTTTTTGAAATAACTCTCTGAAAGGTCAATCTTAGTTTAGTAATTGGGATTTGGGGGGTTTGGTAGGAACACTCTAGTTCCAAATCATTAACCTGGCTATGTTATTCAAGGAAGGAAAAATACCTCCCCCTTTTCTCTGGATGCCAGAGTGAAGGTGACACGGTCTGCTCACCTGTTTGCCTCTCTGGAGAGGTGAGGAATGAGCAGAACGTGGCTGAATTCCTTCTGCACAGGAGAGCTGAGCTGGGGGGAATAATTGACTGCAGATACAGACTGACAATAAATTAGCACACCCCCAAGAGTCTGGAAGGAACAGAGGAGGAGCAGTGAGTCATTCCTGAGTCATAGAGCCTCCCTGGATTTATCCTGGGATGAGGTACTGCACGCACCACTCCTTGATCTGGTCTGCCTCGAAAGGACAACCCTGAAAATAATTGTGGAAAAATAAATGCTAGCAGCAATCATTCCTTGCCAGCAGCAGGCTTTATTATGTTTTGTAAGAGCCTCCCTGTATCAGGGCAGTGCTTTGATAAGAAATGCTGGAAAAGATGCAGAGCAGGTTGGTTTGGCTGCTCAGTCAGGGCTGTCCCATCAGGCCTCTCAGCCCTTGGCATGAGCTGTGGGTGCTCTTTGGGGAGGGTTTTGGGGATCAGTCAGAAATCCCTGCTCTGTTCAACAGGCAACACTTACTGTGCTTTTTTTCATCCTCTTTTCTGTAAAGGTTGTGCCAGCTGGGAGCTTTTTCCCTGTTCAGCAGGTTTGATGCCTGAGGGCACGAGGATGTGCCAGCCCTGGTGTGCTCAGCTCCCATTCCCGGGGCAGAGTGATGGAGGAGACCTCTGGCACAAACAAAGCGTCCTGCAATCGAAACCAGCTGCGTTTTGCACTGGGTGGGAACCACCACTGGGGAATACCAATTGTACCAGGAGCTTTCCCAGTCCAGGAAATCTCACAGAAGGGATTTGTGCCCGTCCCGAGTTCCTTGTTCCAGGAGCAGAGGCACCTGGAAAGCCCTGCACTCTCCTGTGCCTGGGGCTCCAGTGTGCTCCCATGTGCCTCTGCTCGCACTCTGATATTCCAAGGATAGCACTCGTTAGTTTTTGGTGAGCTGATAAAATTCCCTGTCTGGCAAGGAACTCTCAGCTGTGCCAGATAAAAACTGTGTTTTCTGCCTGGTTTGCAGCTGGAGGGGCCCAAGCAGAGTCAGCACATGATAAGCTCCAGGAATGCATGGAGGAGGAGGAACAGTTCCTCCCCCAGTAAGGATCTATCAGATCAGATCGCTCCATCTCTGTAACTTCACCCTGAACCTCCCACCTTGTTCCAAATTTGAACAGGCAGCATGTTAATTAAAACTGAACAGGCTTACAAACTCAGGGAGGGACCATCAAGTTAAAACAGCCCCAGAAACCCAGCTGGGGGTGCAAATGGTCCAGGAGAGCTCTGATTTCTCCTTGTCTAACAGACCTCTTTGGGCTCATTAGATCTCTCCCCTTGTGAAAGTTTTATGAGTCTTAAGTACATTGAATGGACCTATCTTGGCAGGGGTCTGTCTTAGTGACAGTTCTACTTTAAAGATGATGAATGTCCACTGTAAAAACTCCTTTTCCTTCTTCCTGTTGACTGAGAGAGGTATTGATATAACCCAGAAGATTAAGCTTTCAGAACTAAGTATCATAAGGTTTTAAAATGTTTGTAAATAAATAAATTTCGCTATTCCTATTTCTTTTGCACACACCAAGTATGGTAAAAAATGAGAGATTTGGGTTAAAGATTAGTGCTGAGTTTAAGATTTAATGAACTAACTGTGGTGGACATTGTGCTGACCCATTCAGTGTCACCAGTGGTGAATGTACCTGGAGAAAAAAGCCAAATTCATTGGAAATGTCATTGCACAAGAAGGAGCATTTATTTCTGTGACTTTTCTGTCAGGTGGAGTCCTGGCTCATGAGCAATTCCTGTTGTATGAGTAGCAGTTCTCATGGAATAATGGAATGGTTTGGGTTGGAACTGACCTTAGAGCCCATTCAGTGCCACCCCTGCCATGTCAGGGACACCTTCCACTATCCCAGACTGCTCCAAGCCCTGTCCAGCCTGGCCTTGGGCACTGCCAGGGATTAAGGAGCAGCCACAGCTGTGGGACAACCTGTGCCAGGGTCACAGTAAAAAAATTCTAAAGAAAACAGAATTCCCCATGAAAATCTCCTCAAGATCAGTAAAAGAGCAACTCCCGAGTGGCAAGACAATGGGCTGTCAGTGAATTCTCCCAGCCCTGGTTTCTGTGGTGCTGAGGCCCAACATTCCAAAATACCTCCATTCTCATTTTGCCTCAGAGAATGTGGTAACTCCAAAAAATAACCCAAAAGCTGGAAGAGGGAGGTGCATTGAACTTGGATTGCTCCTGTGCCCAGCCTGGCAGAGGGAGCAGCACCTGAGCGACCCGTGGGGCCGATCCATGTCCTGGAATGCCGGGAGCTGCCAGCCCTGCTCTCCTCTGGCAGTGTCCCAGCACCAGCCGCGCCCGGCAAAGAAAGAGCCGGCAGGGATTCGCAGCATTCCCCCTCGGATTAATCCCGGCGGTCCCGCTGCGCCTCAATGAGCGGGGCTGGGATTCGGAGCTCTGCTGGGGAGAAGTGACACAGAGAGCAAAGAAGGGTTGGGGTGCAGAGCCCCTCAGTTCAGTCCCACCGCTGCCCTGCTCCTGATGCCTCAGGTTTTGGCTTTTATATTTTCAGATTCTGTGCTGCTTTAGTGTGTGGGTCTGGGCTTCATATCAGGGGATGGTGAGCTCTCTGCACAGAGCAGGGAGACAAAACAATTCCTTCTCCAGCTGGGGACCAAGGACAAATGATCCAAATCTCAGGCCCAAGAGCACAAACAACGTGGGCTGAAGAGAGAAAAACAAGAAGGATGGGACTTGATGGGCTAAAGCTGGAATTGGACAATGAACTGCAATGTGCAAATGGAGCAGAACTGATAAAAGTGCCAGAGCCCGTGCCCGGTGTCCATTTTGGGACCATTTTGGTTCATCTTGGGTGCAGCCCTGGCTGGGCTCTTGTGCTGCCCAAGGTGGATCCATGGAGGAAATCCTTTTAATAAATCCCTGCTTTATTCTGGAACTCTGCCCAGCTCTGCTCCAGGGCAGCCTGCACAAGGCATCACTGCTTCTCCCAGGTGGGCTCTGGAGGAACAGGGAAATTCCAGGCTCTGTGGCTGCTCCAACCCCTCAGCAGCTGCTCCAAACTCTCCTCCTCAGCTCCCTCCTTTCCAGGCTGGACAATAATTAAATATCAAATTATAGCATTCTTTTTAAAATGAGATCAAATGTAGGAGTGGTGGGAAAGCTCTGGAAGTGTTAAACTTCCCGGAAGCTCATCCCAGACTTGGAAAGTCCCTCAGGAATCTGATTAACCAGGTACCTCGGTGCTATGTGCAAATGTGCATGGAAATTCTAACTTGAATTATTCAAGGCCAGGTTGGACAGGTCTTGGAGCAACCTGGTCTTGTGGAAGGGGTTCCTGCCCGTGGAACTGAATGAGCTTTAAGGTCCCTTCCAACCCAAACCATTCCAGGATTCTGTTCCATGATTCTGTGAAGGTGTTCGTTCTGAAATCTAGTGTGGTGACTCTGAGAATATTTACATAATACATCCATAAGTATAAATGCAATAAACAGAAAGCAACCAGCAACTGGCATCTGGATTATTTGACCAATTATAAATATGAAGCACAATTCTGAATTTTGCACTGAAAAAATTCACTGCAGACACATTTTGATTATGCTGCAGCAAGGAAATAAATGAAAATTCATAATTTTAAACACTGTCATAATTGAAATCTATGTACAGACACTGTGTAACTCACCTGCAGTTTTTCCTCTTTTTTAACATATTGGTATTTGTAGATTCAGATTAAATAATATTTTTCATTATTTCTTTTACCTTTATATGTTTCTCCTGAGTTCCAAAGGATCAAAAAGCTGCTGCAGTTCTACAAGAAAAACTCCTGATGCAACAGCCATTCCTGCAGTTCTTAATTATTACTCTGGCATTAATGAAGCTGTTAATTACACCACTGCTCTTCTGCTGAGACCAGAAGATAATGGTCAGAGATCTAAAAATGAAAATTTTGGGTTTATTTTCAAAGTTTAAAACTTTCAAAGTTTACAACTGGAAATCTCTTGGAGGTTTTTGTGGAAAAGTTCCCTCTGCTAACTGCTAATCCCACTGTGGTTTCTGGAATTTCTGTAACATCATCTCTGTGGATATTCCAGAGTTCCCTGTTTGTTCCCTGGGTCATCAAGTCTGGATTTACTGGGGAGCAAAGAGAGGTCACATGCAAAGTGCCAGTTCCACGTGCCACAGGAAGCTCTCAGTGACACCTGCCTGCAGGAGAGCTGTTTCTCCATCCCTTTTCCTCTCCTACGGATATGTACTGCCTAATTCATAGAAATTCCTCATCCAGCATCTACACCAGAACAAGGTGATCAAGTGATGGGCCAGGTCTGGAACCAGTGAATTTCCACATTCACTTCCTGCCCTCACAGCCCTGATTTTACTGGATTAAAGTCACTTGCCAGGACATTGACATTTCCTTCCATTTCTTTACAGTTATCCAGAACAGCTCCTTAGAAATACTGGTGTGCTCCCAGTTTGAAAGCCTGTGTTCATTTTTTTTTTAACTTCATTTCTAACAATACCAGCTAAAAATGTCTCCATCAGAATGGAGCACCCACTGTTAGGGGGTTTTGTCACCTGGAATGATTCAGTTATGGCCATCAAGGCTGAATGCTGGAAAAAGGATCCAGTCAAACAAACTGGGGGAAATTTGAAGGCCTCTTTTATGCATCAATAATAGGAGAGCTGCAATAGGTGAGCCCAGCTCAAAAAGGTTTTGAATCAAAGGATCTCTCCTGTGCCTTAAAGGTTCCAAAGAGGCTTTTTCCTTGAGAATCCCATCCTCCCTCTCCAGCCCAGCTGAAGGGCTCCCTGCTGAGTGAATTCCTCACACACAGCTCAATTACACCAAGGCTTTCAGGGAGAATATGATCCAAGTACCCTGGAGAGGAGAGGTAACCCATGGGGGGCTGGAGAATCCAAACCCTCCCACACAGCCTTTGAAATGTACCTTAACACTTCACAGGGTGCTCTAACTCTGATTTTAATTTTTCTCTCTTTTTCTGGCATCATTAATTGTTCACTGGTTCATACCACAGACATAATTTTTAGTGCACCAAACTTGGCTAAATATGTTACCAATAACTAAAATTATTATTAATATATCAAGGGAGTACATGCAAACCAAGGGTAAAACAATTCCAGTATGAAGAGGCAACAGAGTTTTCACAAAAATCTAGCAACTATTAATTTTTTATCATGATTCCATTTGAGCTGCAAATATTCACACAGGGGTTACCAGCAGGAGTAAAATAAGCCACTTGATGTGTAAATCCATGGATTCTTAGGGACTGGGGGGTTGCAGCCCTGATGTTTGCTAGAGGCTGAGATGCTGAAGTGATTTTTTGGAGCCCCACTTCTGTTCTGTCACTGCAAAATGTGAATTCACATGGTACCAATTACTGGATCTTGGACAAAACAAGTAGCAGTGAGAAGAGACTCCTGTGGTTTTTATGAGAATAGTAAGTAGAAGTCAAGAAAACATTTCATGCCAAGTGGATCAGGAAAGAAGGAACTGGAGGAGGATTTTCTGGTATCACTGCAGTATCTTGCGTGTGATTTTCTATGTATTGTTCCTCAATATTCAGTTTTCTGCTGAAACTTTGCACCATAACTCAAGGCAGAGATATTTTGCAAATCATGGCAGATTTCACGGAGTTCTAAGCTCAGAAATGAGGTTTTTGTCTTCAAAAATGTGCCCCATGGTTTCAAAACTATCCAGCTTTGCTGAGGACTTTGCTGTCACGGAGTGGGGCTGCTGGCTAATGGGGTGCCCCAGCACCCACAAGGAGGGTAAGACTCTTCAAGTAGATTTATTTATCCACCAGGATCCTGGAAAAATGCAGAAGAGAGGACAGAAAACTACTTGCAGGGCTTTTTCCCCTGATTTTGGTACTGTATCACTCTGGCCTCTTTCTGTGGTGAGCAAATCACAGTAAATGGTATTTTTATCCTTTTATATATTACATGCTTGCAAAAATTGCTGACAGAAACTGCCAACAGGCTGCTCTAATCACTATAATGCTGCTTCACTGGCAAAAAAAAAGCCTTTTTGCTTTAACCCAGACCATCTGCTTTGGGGGCTTTTAATGATGCAACTACACTGGCATTTACAGGATGAAAACTTCTCTGCTGTGACCTCAGAGTGGGGGATCAGCTCTAAGGGGATGGGTAGGAAGAAGGGGGGGATGTTAAACTGGTCTGAAGGAGACAAGAGATGCATGAGGAAGGTGTGGAGCTGCAGATTTGGAACACATCTAACCTCAATTCTTCTTTCAAGTAACATTTTCCTGAAAACAAACACGTCACATCCCCCCCAAAAGGTGCTGTGAGTAACAGAAGCTCCTACAGCATCGATAGGATATTTACTCAGTGATTCACCCCCTTCCTCCACTGTTTATCTGCCTGCCCTGACCACATCCAGTCACCAATTACTAGCTGGGAATGGCCTTACAAACCCATGGGCAAGGCACTCCAAACACTCGGGCACAGCCTGAGGCTTTGGTGTCAGCGCTGGGTGCCAGGGGTTTGCACAGGGGAATAAATCCATCAGAGCTTTCCTGGAGTTTGCAACTGAATCTGCATCTCCTCTCACCCACAAAGAGCTTTTGGATTACCTCAGAACACTCTTGGTTAGGCCTTTGAAACAGGAAGCAACAGACCTTCACACAGTTGTTGCATTTCAAACTGTACAAGAGCAGCTGCTCGGAGGTTTCACACATCTGTGCAGGTAAAACCAACAGGTTTTAGCCCATGAAAGTTATTTTTCTTCTGATTTGGGTATCATCACCAGTTACCTGCATTCTCAGAATAAAAGTCTGTTCTTTTCAGTTCTTATCAGTGCAATTTAGGACAGACTGGCCCTGCAACAGGGAATTGTACACACTATTAATTATGTACACACTGTTAGTTATGTACACGTTATTAATTATGCCTTAATCAGAAGATAATTCTGTTCCTCTAAGATAATTCTTCTCTTTCTGCTCTGTGCATTTTTTTGCAGGACTAAGGCAAACCAGAAACTCACATTTCTCAGTGATGGAAGCAAGAGGACACATTGTTTGTCTTCTCCAAATCAGCTGTGATTCCACAATTGGAGTTATTATGGGATTATTCTTGGGTCTGTCAACTCTTTGTGGCAGCAGGCTGAGAAGCAGAGAAGGCTAAACTAGAGTTAAAAATACTCTGATACTGTTAAATGGTCTGAAAATAAATGTCTAAGGGTTTGATGCTAATATATAATTTTTTAGAGGTGTTGTAATACAGCTGCTGTCTCATACAGCTGTGATGAACAAATGTGCTCAAAACTTCCATGACTCAATGGATCACCCTCATCTTTTGGTACAATTTGGGAAGACATCCCTGGACCTCTGTCTGGGGATTCACAAAACCTCAAACCACCCAAAATAAGAAGCTGAGTAGTATGGGAGCATCTGATAAAACCCTCAGTGGGAATGGCATTTACTTACTGAGGATCAGGCTCCCAGCTTCTCGTGTATCTTCCAACTACTTCACTTGTTGTGTTCTCCTGGATCTTCCAGCAATTCAAGTAAATAAACTTCTTAGTATTTCATATCAAATCCAGATTCTCCCTCAGCACACCTTCCCAGGCTCAGCTTTTGCTTTGGGGTAGATGCAAACACATCAAGTGAGAATTACTTTCATATCAAATTTGTTTTGAATCAAATCTATTTTAGAATGATGTAAGTCCTGAAAAACACTGCAACAGACTGTCCAAGTCTGTTAGCACTTTTAAGTAAACAAACAAAACCTGCTTTAATTTAGCCAAATTTCCAGGCCACCATGGTCAGAACCCAACTAAAAGCTCTTTGGGCATTAAAAAACAAAATCTAAATATGAAACAGAAGCTCCACAAGGAGGAGGGCTCTGTGGGAACCCTCCTTCCTTTGGTCTGACAATCCAAAAAGTGTGTTCTGGTTTCCCCCAGCATCCGGTGCACTCCAGCAAAGTTTCTAAGTTTAAGCTTCATTCAAAGCTTCAGTGTTCCTTAAATGGCACAGCTCAGCTTGGCTGGCAGAGCTGCAGCTCATGGTAAAGGAAGCCACCACCACATGAACGTTTTCCCTAAATGCTGCTCTATATATTCTCAATGCTCAGCTCAGGAGTCGCTAAAATAAGCTCCTAAAATAACAACTTCAAACACTTCACAAGGCTCCAGCCTCTCAGAGGGGCTGGCTTTTCCTACCTCAGCGTGCCTTAAACAAAGGATGCTCCATGCCATGACAGGAGGGGGCAGCTGAGCCCAGCTGGAGGATGAACATAAGTCAATTAGGATCCGTTGGCTCTTAATCAGAGGATTTGTTATTTATCCCAGGCTGCCTCCCAGTACAAACTGGTGGCTGACGCCTTCTCTCTGGGATAAACAGGCACTCAGAAATGTGGGGGCTGTTTCTTTCTCCTTTAGTCTGAGCAAACAGCATTTAACTTTCATGAGAATGAGATTAAATTACTCTTTTAAGCCTGAGTGAAAACCTCTTCTGCTACATACAGCAAATTCTGCCTGTGACCACTGATTCTATCTACTGGAAAACCTGTAAAAAAGTAAAGAATCAGAGAATCATTTAGGCTGGAAAAGAGCTCTGAGGTCATCAAGCCCAGCTGTTAAACCAGCACTGCCAAAGCCACCACAATATAAGCCAAGAAATTAACAGCAAATGGTATTTATAGAAAATCTGCACATTAAAATCACATATAATGAAATTGCTATGCAACACCAGTGATTTCGAGATAATGTCTCCTATGGAAGCCTAACAATTATGGAAAATGAAATAAGCATGAAAATTATAATTGGACAAGAGTCACTGATACATTCACAGAACAGAGAACTCAAAAATCTTATGAATCCAGAGAAATGATATGTGGGTCAACTTTAAAAGGAGCCCAGGAACACCAGGGAGCCCAAACCTCACTTCAAACACATATCCAAGTGTTTGCATCTGCAATTCCTCCTCCAGGAAGCTGAGCACCACCACCAACTCTCTGAAATTCAGACTTCTTCAAGTGTATTCTGCTTTACATGGATTTCTGTCACCACTCCTTCCTTCCCCATCATCACCTGCACCACAGAGAGCAGAAGAATTCACATGATATCCCACAGGAAATGCAAAAGAGCTCTGTAAAGCTGCACAGTGACTCTGTCTCCTCTTCAGCTCTTCACAAGTTTCTCAAAGCGTTGGGAGAAAAGAGTTCTGGCTGCACAGGGGAAGGAGGGAAGAACTGAAACAAGCAACAACCATCCCCAAAAATGCCCCAGAGCAGCCTGAATGGTGCAGCAGCTGCTGAACTCATGGATGGGCTCCACCAGGAACCTCTTGTGGCTGTATCAGTCCCCATACCATGTCTGGATCACTGGTTTTGTTAAATGTTATTGTTCTGTCCAGAGGAGGGCCCGGAGCTGCTGCAGGGCTGGAGCCCCTCTGGAGCCAGGCTGGGAGAGCTGGGGGTGCTCACCTGGAGAGGAGAAGGATCCAGGGAGAGCTCAGAGCCCTTCCAGGGCCTGAAGGGGCTCCAGGAGAGCTGGAGAGGGACTGGGGACAAGGCATGGAGGGACAGGACACAGGGAATGGCTCCCACTGCCAGAGGGCAGGGATGGATGGGACATTGGGAAGGAATTCCTGGCTGGGAGGGAGGTGAGGCCCTGGCAGTGGTGACTCTGCAGTGCCTGTGCTGACCCTGAGTGCTACATTTGCTCTGGCAGAGCATCTCTGCCCACTGCTCCCGGGGCTCTCCCTGGTCCAGCACAGACCTTCTCCCTGTCACAGGGTTTGGGACAGCCAGAGGGACTCTGGCACATCCCTTGGGACAGCTGAAGCCACCCAGGGCAGCGGCACCACCTCCCACAGGTCCACCTGAACTGAGTTTCTTGCTACAAGGGGCACAGCACTGAAAAGTGTCCTGTCTGCTATAACTGCAGAAGGACAACAAACAGAATTTTAAATTATTATATCTCAGGAAATTTTAATTATTACCCTCAAGATTTTTTATAACATATATAACTTATTTACCTACAAATTCCAGCCCAAATGCTGGATACTTTCACTCACGAACATATTAGTCATCCCTTAATTATCGCTACCCAGCCTTATTAATATGTATAATACGGATAAAGAGCTCCCTGGCAGGGATGCATTTTAATGAAGGCACTGAAAGGCAACACACAGTAATTTCTAGAAGGTTGTGCCATCGTTGACAAACCGAAGCAGCCCAGTGATGGGATGAAGTGTGGAAGGAGAAAAATCAAATTAGATTTAATATTCTAATGATAAACTTAATTTGAGAGAGGACACCTGGGGCACAGGGCACACAAGGAAGGGGACACCAAGGGCACAGGACACTCGGGGCATGGGAGGGCAGGGACAAAGGATGCACATGACATAGGACACTTGGGGCACAGGACACTGAGGGCACAGGACACCAGGGACAGAGGACACACATGGCATGGGACACAGGACACGGAGAGCACAGATACCGGGGGCGGGTCGCCCTGCGGAGCCGCCCCGAGAGGC
>VXAX01002160.1:256-29627 GCA_013399835.1 Leptocoma aspasia | reverse complement strand
GGGGTGTCCCCTCACAGGGGATGTCCCCTCACGGCCCCCGCGGGAACAGGGGTGTCCCCTCACAGGGGATGTCCCCTCACGGCCCCCGCGGGAACAGGGGTGTCCCCTCACAGGGGATGTCCCCTCACGGCCCCCGCGGGAACAGGGGTGTCCCCTCACAGGGGATGTCCCCTCACGGCCCCCGCGGGAACAGGGGTGTCCCCTCACAGGGGATGTCCCCTCACGGCCCCCGCGGGAACAGGGGTGTCCCCTCACAGGGGATGTCCCCTCACGGCCCCAGCGGGAACAGGGGGTGTCTCCTCACGACCGACTGGAGTCAAAGTGGTTCCTCACGACCCCCGTATCAAAGCGGGAACCAGTGGTGTTCCCTCACGACCCCCGCGGCAGGGCAAGGACCGGGGGCGTCCCCTCACGACAGAATGGAGTCAGGGTGTCCCCTCATGACCCCCTCCCGAGGCGAAGGGGCCGCGCTGCCACTTAGCCGAGGGAACCCACTGTAATTCTTGTCACTCGTTGTCCCTCAGCTCTCGGGGCGATGTGGAGCCCGGCCCCGCTGTGCGCCCTGGCCCGGCAGCGCCCCGGCCCCTCCGCGCCTCTGCAGCCCCTGACCCGCCTGCTTCAGGGGGAATATCGGGATAAAACCGCGATCCGCCTGCTCCAGAGGGAATATTGGGATAAAACCCCGATCCGCCTGCTTCAGGGGGAATATCGGGATAAAACCCCGATCAGCCTGCTCCAGAGGGAATATCGGGAGCTGCGGCTGCCGGGCCAGGGCTGGGGAAGGACACAGCACTTGCCTCCCTGCCGGTTTGTGAGTAATAAACCCAAATCCAGGCAGCATCCCAAAACATTCCCGGTTCTAGACGGTCGTGTCCCCGCAGTGTACCGACATGTGTTTGAAGAGAATTTAAGGAACAGCGAGGCTGTGATTAAAAGGTAATAAACCGGTTTTGTGGGGTTTTTAGAACGTTGCTATTTGTGGCATGGTGTACCAGTCACTTATGGGCACTTTAGGGACACTTAGCAGGGGACAATATTTGCTCCATGGAGCAATGTAGCTGCCAAATCCCTGGAAGTGTCCCAGGCCAAGTTGGATGGGGCTTGGAGCAACCTGGTGTCCCTGCCCATGGCAGAGGGTGGCACTGGATGAGCTTTGAGGTCCCTTCCAACACAAACCAGTCTGTGAAATGTTGACAGAAATACCCAAATCGAGGTGCAAACTATTTAAAACAGTGCCATGTGTTGTTTTGCATATATTGCCAAGAAATACTTTTCCCAGACCTACGTAACATTTGTTTTGTGTTGCATTTTGAATGCAAAGACGTAAATGGTGACTCACACACTCCTGATGGAGTAGGGGATGGGTGCTGCAATCCATCATGATTTACAGATAGGACGACAAAATGTGTTTTATGTGTTTGTCCCGAAAGATCAGATGGCAGAATTGCAAAGGCCTTTGTTCAGGGGAGTGATCCACGAGCTGGAAGCAAAGCTTTGGAAAACACACTGTGCCCTCCTGTGGTGGCATTGAGGACATGATCAAAATCCTTTCCCTCCAAAGTTTTTCCAGGCTCCATGGTGTGCAGGGAGCCACACTCAGACCAGAGTCACACACAAAGTGCTGTGTGAGCCTTCGTGTCAAACAACATTTACAGTTATAGGTGATGCATCTGGGTGAAAAATGTCTTTGAAAAAAAGGAAGAACTTGGTTTATTTAAGACCAAAGTTGAGACACCATGTTTGTTTATAGTTTATTCAGTTTTTTACCTATACATTGTGCTGCCCTGACGATAACATTGGGTAATCACTGCCTCCTTGTGACACTGTAGTGTTCCCTGCTTTTGTTATATCTTCCAGATTTAGTAATTTATTCCCCTTCCCAGTTACTGATTTTTGTCAGATAAACTTGTTGCAGGGCCTGACAGAGGAAGTTCCTGGCTGGATTATTCCCAAGAGTAGGTGGAACATGGGGGTTCATGCTGAATAAGGACAGGCATGTTATGATACCCTCATTATTATTATGTATTATATTATTGGCTTTATTAAACAGTTTTTGGCTAACAAAAGTGAAATGTTTGCTTTAAAGAAAGCTTTGCTTTTTATTACACCTTGGAAAAACAATAATCTGAAAATGTGAATTTATCTTCAATTTCATGCCATTTGTGTGAAACTGTGCAGTATATTTAAGCTCAATCTGCTAAAGGGTAACTTGTAGGGGAAGTGGTTTGGGTCAGGAGGGCCCCTCAAAGCCCACCCAGTGCCACCCCTGCCATGGCAGGGACACCTCCCACTGTCCCAGGCTGCTCCCAGCCCCAGTGTCCAGCCTGGCCTTGGGCACTGCCAGGGATCCAGGGGCAGCCACAGCTGCTCTGGGCACCCTGTGCCAGGGCCTGCCCACCCTCCCAGGAACAATTCCTAATTCCCAATGTCCCATCCAGCCCTGCCCTCTGGCAGTGGGAGCCATTCCCTGTGTCCTGTCCCTCCATGCCTTGTCCCCAGTCCCTCTCCAGCTCTCCTGGAGCCCCTTCAGGCCCTGGAAGGGCTCTGAGCTCTCCCTGGATCCTTCTCCTCTCCAGATGAGCACCCCCAGCTCTCCCAGCCTGGCTCCAGAGGGGCTCCAGCCCTGCAGCAGCTCCGGGGCTTCCTCTGGACAGGGCAGGATGAGCTTCTCATCCACCAACACCCCAAATCCTCCCAGGGCTCCTCTCCATCCCTTCTCCCACAGCCTGTGTGTGTCCTTGGGATTTTCCCGGCCCAGGGCAAGACCTGCACTTGGCCGTATTGGGCTCCTGAGGTTCCTCCAGCTCCACCTCTCCCCCTGTCCGTGTCCCTCTGGATGCCACCCCTCCCCTCCAGCGTGTGACCACACCCCACAGCTTTGTTCCCATGAACGAAACTTTGGTTTTTTTCCCGTCAGGTACTCGGAATTGCTGGAGACGGTGAAGAAAGGAGGGGGAGAAAATGCCATCCAGCGGCACACGCAGCGCAACAAGAAGCTGTTCGTGCGGGAGCGCCTGCGGCTGCTCCTGGACCACGGGGATTTCCTGGAGCTGTCCCCGCTGGCAGGGCTGGACATGCCCTACGGGGATGTCCCTGCTGCCGGCTGCCTCACAGGTAATGCCTGCCACCGGCGTGTCGGGGGGCACTGGGAAAGGGAAACGGGGGGGAAAAGGATGCATGGAATCAAATTTATGGGATAGTATCGGTATAAATAAAATTTATTTTAATATCTGAAATGCTTTCCTAGGATACGTGAACACTGGTTTTATCCAGTTCTTATTCCCAACAGGGAAGAGTTCAGCCACTGCTGTATTACTATAGTGGGAGAAACCTTTGAAAAAACGGTTTTTATTTTCTTCTAGATTTAGTAATTCTACTTACAACTTACTAATTTTTGTCTCAAAAAATGTAGGGTGATGTGTCAAATCACCTGTTGCTTCTTAAAGGAGAGGGGACAAAGTTACTGTGAGAAACAGGAGCTGTGACATACGTTTTGAAGTGTTTTTCAAATCATAGACAATTGCATTTTCTATGCAGACATTTTCTCTTTAAAGTGGAACAGCTCTTCAAAATGAAATTTCATTGAAATTCAATGAAATTCAATTTCATTCAATATCAGCAAAATTGCATTTTGAAGAGTGGTTCCAGTTTAAAAAGTAACTAGAAGAACAGTATGAAAACCTATTTTCCATCACAGATTGTTATATTTTTCAGTTTTATAGGGGTAATTTTTAATTGCCTTCCCTTTTATCTCAAGAGTTGGGGGTCACAGTGTATTGTTTTCTGTTACATTGTCACCAGAAGTAAGTAAATTTATTTGAGGTTCTTCTGTCATTTAGATTAATTTTTTAAATACTGCCATTCCAGAGAAGAGTGTAGATTTCTTCCCTGTGTGGTATTTTCAAGTTAATGTGGAGCTTCTTGGTGTAGCATTACTGAAAAAAACTCCTGAAAAAGTTTGCACCCCCTTGCTTTACCTGTTGCTTTAGAGAGTCCTGATAAATATCTGTGGTCCCACTTGCAGGAATTGGCAGGATCTGTGGGGTCTGGTGTGTCTTCATTGCAAGTGATGCCACTGTGAAAGGAGGAACAATTTACCCAATTGGAGTGAAAAAACAATTGAGAGCCCAGGAAATTGCCATGGAGAACAGGCTGCTGTCTGTGCACCTGGTGGACAGTGGGGGAGCCTTCCTGCCCCTGCAGGTACTGCTGGCACCTCTGCAGAGCAGAAAATACCAGTATTTATTGCATCACTTGGGCTCATCTGGCACCTCCCACCTAATCAGAGGTTAGAAACTCCAAGTGAGTGTGCTGAACTGCCTTTGTGTCTGATAAATGAGTTCATAGTGGGAGGTGTCTTATTTTCACTGCAGAATCTCCAAAGTGTTCTGTGTTTTATTGTCCTGTTTGTGCCAGTGAGGCACTAAGCTCTCTGGCCTTTAAAAGTGGAGTTTTTGCAATTCTGACTGCAAAATAAGAATTTGAACAGGTTCTTTTGTGAAATGCAGAGATCATCCTGTCATAGAGACTGTAGTTGTTCTCTCTCCACACTGAGGGCAAGCACACAGGAAAAGTTTTAACCTGGAATTATATCCAAACCTAAGTAAAAAAGGAAACTGCTGAAGGCATTTCACAGATTAAGTAGAACTACCACCCTTCCCTTCTCCACATTTACAGTCAGTTTGTGTAGAATATATTGATTTCAGAAAAAAATCACAAAACTTCACCTGTGCTTTCAAAGCACATGGGTATTTTTTGGGGATTTGACAATGTATAAAGGAATAAATACCATAACGAATGCTGTACATGAAAGGTTCAGGAGTGATTATTAGTGGGGGCCTTCCCAGTGTCAGTTTTGGTGTGTTTGGGAATGAATGAAGAGGAAGCATCAGCTTTCGTAGTTAATATTAAAAATCCCTTTTTCTTTTCCCTGTCCCTCAGTCAGAGCTGTTTCCTGACAAGCTGCACGGTGGCAGGATTTTCTACAACGAGGCAATCATGTCTGCCATGGGAATCCCTCAGGTACAGTGGCACGGGGAGTGCAAGGGGGTGTAGCAAAGGTGTAAATGTGTAGTAAATTTTGTTCTGTCTCTGCTTTGTTTCCCAAGCTGCGATTTAGCACTTTCTGCATTTCTGAAACAACTTTGGGCTTGGCTTTGCCTTTCCTGTCCCCTCTGCAGCACTGCTGTGTTTGTGTCCCCTCAGGTGGCCGTGGTGTGTGGCTCCTGTGTGGCTGGAGGTGCATACGTGCCCACCATGGCCGAGGAATCTGTGATCATTGATAAAATTGGGACACTGTTCCTTGCTGGGCCACCCCTGGTGAAAGCTGCCACGGGAGAAGATGTCTCTCCTGAGGAGCTTGGAGGAGCCAGGCTTCACTCACAGTACGTGGAGTATTCTCAAAAACAGGCAATTCAGACTGAAAGGAATGTGGCATTTCAGAGCAGAGCTAAGAGTGGAACCTGTGGTTACACTGCTTTGCCTTCTGGGGTTCAGGGGTTTGGTTTAAATCAGCCAAATGGAAGTAAAATGAAGTTATTTATGGGGTGAGGCAGGGACTGGACAGGTTGGATTTGGATCTCTGTTGTTCCACATACTTCTTGAACAACTTCAGGCAAGTAATTTCCTCTGTGCCTCACAGGGAGCAGCTACAGAAGAGGGATGCTATCTCCTCTTTTCCAAGTGTTTTCCAGAATACACATACTGAACCCAATTATGCTACATGGAATACATTCCTGCCTTTATATCTTGGCTGCAACCACTTATTTAAAAATAATTCCTGAAGTTTGCTTTCCTCTTTTTTTCCCTTTTTGATATTGTCTGCAACAACATCATCACAAAAATAAATGCCAAGGTCTTTGTTTAATCCAGATAAACACAAAAGTCACAGGGAAGAACAACTCTTTACTGTGAAATTAATTTGGGATTGGACTGCACAGAAATTCCACTGAGTGACTGCTTTCAGCTCATTCATGCAGAACCAAATCACACAGTATTTCATCAGGGCATTTGGAGAGTCTCAGCTTTTTTTGCCTGGAGTTTGGATTTTCCCACAGAATTCAGAACTCATTAATTCAGTGCTAATTTAATAATATCTCTCTCTCCTAGAGTCAGTGGCTGCAGTGACCATTTTGCACCCTCAGAAGAGGAGGCCTACGAGTGCATTCGTAAAGTTGTCTCTACCTTAAACTGTGAGCCAGTGCCAGAGCAGGACAGGGAGCCTGACAGTCCCTTGTACAGCCCTGAGGAGCTCCTGGGCCTGGCACCACTGGCTTACAGCTGCACTCTTCCTGTCAAACTGGTGAGGGAACAGGGGTTTCATTCCTGCATCCTTCACTCTGCTCTATCCCACAGCTCCAGGTGTTAGTCTGAATTATTACCTCATCTGTTGCCAGCCTGTCTTAAGCCTGAAACAAAGCAGGATGGCAACAGTTCTGTGGGATTATAGAAAATATTTAACCTGAAATCCTGCTGGAGATAAAATACTCCCAGATTGTGCCAGTGCTGCCCGGCTGTTTCCATGCACTGTTGGGATGCTTTCTTTATGTCTTGCACTGTGTTGGCTGCCTTGAGATCACACACCCCTTTAATGTCTGTGTTTCCCTTCCCCTGCCTTTCTGTTTCTTTCCCCCAAGCATTCAAGATGATGTAAAAGAAATGGTGAAATTACTGACTGAAAAAACAACACAGCTCAAATCAGACTTGTTTGAGGTTGGGACAGACACTAAAGCTTAAGCAGAGACATGCAGAGCTGCCCACACTGTTTTAATTGTATTCCACATGAGATTTTGTCTCCATGGATGTGAATCCAGTATCTTTTCCAGTGATAAATCCCTGCACTTGAGGGAATTGACTGTAGAAAGCTTTGAAGGGAGCTTTTAACTGTGTTGGAAAAAAGCATGAGCCATATGAACCAAGCATTTCTTATTCAGATTCAAAATCTGAAACTGCACACACTGGGGTTTGGTTTTTGCTTTTTAATGTTTTTATGCACAGGAACAACTGTGCTTTGTAAAACTAAAATAATTTGGGAGTTGGCCTTTGTCTTAAAATACACAGCTGGTAATTAAACTAAACACAAATTGGATGGTTTGTGCATATTGAGCATTTAGCAAGCCACCCAAAGACCCTCTGTGCTCATCCTGCATAACTCAGGTCTGCTACTGTTTGAGCAGAGCATTTCTTTTAGCAGAACTCTCCTATTTTCACTGCAATTTCTCTAGGAAAGTCAAGTCTGTATATTTCTTTGCAGATTCTGAGCCGGCTGGTAGATGGAAGCAGATTCCAGGAATTCAAGGCTGCTTATGGAACTACATTAGTGACAGGATTTGGCCATGTGGAAGGGTATGGCTGGGAACATTCCCCATCCAAATGGATGGACATGCATTTCTCAACAGCTTTTGTGTCCTCAGCAGGTTCCACACCAATCCAGTCATTTCTAGGGCTCAAAAGGGAGAATCGTGGAATTGTTGAGGTTGGAAAGAACCTCTCAGATCATGGAGTCCAACTGTCCATGTTTGTTCTGTAGGCACTTGGTGGGGATAGTGGCCAACAATGGGGAGCTGGCCCACGATGCTGCTCTCAAGGGCAGCCACTTTGTCCAGCTCTGTGGCCAGAGGGGAATTCCCATCCTCTTCCTCCAAAACACTGCTCCACAGCCAGCAGGGCCTGCAAGCATCTCACAGGTATGGCATGTTCGCTTCAGTCTATTTCAAACAACTCTTAGTTCTTCTTGTGCCTGAAGTTACATTTTCAGAATTATTAACTGTTAGGAAAACTATTTTTTAACCACTCTTGATGAAGCTTTGTAATGACTTTGCTAACAGAAAGATTTAAGAACATTCTCACTTGAATTTTAAGCAGGCCTGGCTGCTGATATAAAATGATACTGTTCAGTTAGCAAGGCAGGCTGGAAAGTTTGGGATTTGCAGTACTTTTGACGTTGAAGTGTAGCTTATTGATTCCTCTGCTAACTGTGCACTCCAGAAAACTGGCTATTTCTCTTTTTAAAGTGAAGGCATTAGAGCCCAGTAGGATTTGTCCTGGGCTAAGGAAAGTAAAACCTCCATTAGATCCCAGATCTGTTTCTGCAGAATTGTAAATAAATAAATAAATGATTTAGAAAGACAAGTTTGTTGGGAGTGGAGAGAATCTAGAATAAAGTCTTAAAGGATCTAAAATGTCTATTTTTATTCCAGGCAGAGGCTCATTCCAACAGGCTGAAGGCCCAGGCCTCCATGATGGCTGCAGTTGCCTGTGCTACTGTTCCCAAAATAACCATTGTCATTGGAGGCTGTTTTGGGAGTGACAGCTACGTCATGGTACGGGTGGCACCAGCCCAGGGCTTGGGGACACACCTGTCACAGTGCTCAAGTGTCACTGCATGTGTAAAACACAGCTGGGGAACTCGAGCTCTGAACTAATACCTAAGAAATGCAACATGGCATGTGATTGCTGAAAAGCAAACATGGAAGAATTAAACATGGAAGTGCTTGGAATTCAAAATTAAATATTAAAATGGAAATATTGAAGGCAGTGGGGAGGTTCCTAGCACAGGGTGTCTGTCCTCATACAAATCCACCTGTGCTCCATTCTGCCTTGCCCTTGGTTGTTCCATCCCACAGACACCTCTTTATGATTCATCTCAGTGAGTTTGTTCTGTTCTTTGTTTTTTTCCTTGTAGTGTGGGAGATCATTCAGTCCAAACTTTCTGTTCCTGTGGCCCAATGCAAGAGTTGCTCTTGTGGATTCTCAGCATTTCCCCACAGTTCCACCAGCTGGGGACTGGACAGGAGAGGAACTGGAGCTAAAACAGCTGAAGGCAAAGTAAGGGATTTCATTGTTAAATTACCTACTTTTGTTCATCTTACAGATCAACACATCCCAACTAATGAAACAAGCATGGATGTACTGAAAAAATATTTTCAATTTCCATGTAATTCTATGTCTTACTGTTAGGGTCTTCCCATTACTGCAGAATGGTCAGCTCTGTTATTTGCTGGTTTCTGACTAATTTTAACAGCAGTGCTGCCCATTCTCTTCAGAGGGATGGATTTGCCTGTTTCATCTGTAATTTTTTTTCCACTGCTCTGCTGTTTTTATTGTGCTTTTAAGCCTGTTCAATTCTCTGCCCTCTCCAGGCTAGAGGAAGAAAGCAGTGCCTTTTACTCCTCTGCCAGGCTCTGGGATGATGGGATCATTCTGCCTCAAGACACCAGGAAGGTGGGTTTTCCTTTTAGGCCATTTTATTCTCCAGTCTCACAGTGGGTGAACATGTCTCACTCAGGGTTGGCAGTGTGCTTTTTCCAGACCTGGGGCTCCCACTTCTCACCCCATGGAATTTCTCTCTGTGATTCTCATCCTGTCTCTTCCCCATTAGTTTATCAAAAAAGTTTCTCTTGAATTCTGGTTACTTGACCACAGCATTTCCTCACTGAGCCTCTCCTTTGACTTTACCATAATTTGAATCTGCATCTGAATCCCTTTTTTCCATATAATTACCCATATCTTCACTCTTTGAAGTTCAGGCTCCTCATAATTCCTTTTGTTTCCATTCTTTTATCCTGGGATGTTGCTTTTTGCAATTTTCTCTTCCTGCTTTAAATTTGCTGTGCACATTTGGGATGTTCCTCTGCCTTTTTATTGATTTGAAACTGGCAGACATTCCCCCCTCCATTAGGTTCTTCCTGAAAGCTGCTGCCTTTATTATTTTTCCTTGTTAGATTGTTTATTAGCAATAAAAATCTTCTCTGCACTGCTGAAGTTTGTTTACTTGAAGATCTCAATCTGTCCTGGTTTCAGTTGGGGTTAAATCACAACACAACCCTTCTAAATATGGTACATATTTATGGAACTATGTAGATGGTAAATATTTTCATCGAGTTTATGGGAACTTTGATAACGGGAGAGCACCAAGAAGTTTTTTTTAGTCCTAGAGCCCTGAAATTCCCACTTTATGAGCTACACATGAAAATAAGTGAGAGTTGAACTGTTCATTTTGCCGTGTTCTGTGTTTCACAAGAAGAAGGAACAAATAAATAAGTGCAGAACTAATGAGTTTGACTGGGTTTTTTGTTTGAGGCTCATTGTTTATATTGCTTTTTGTTTTTAATTAGGTGATTGCCCAGTGCTTGGAGATCATGGAACAGAAGAAGTCCCAGGCTGTGTCTCCCCGTCCCCATCCCATCATCAGGATGTAACTGCAGCCCCCTCAAACCTCTACCAGAACTCTGAGTATAAAGATTGTCTAATTCTTTGATACCATTAATAAAAATGTTGAACAATTGAAGACAAACAAGAATCCCAGATTTTAAATCTGCTGGCAGAAAGTTTTTATTCTCAACAATAGCCTCGTTTAACATCAGCTGAAAGTTTATTTTGGGAGAAGGAAGGATTAAGCTGAACATCTGTAGCACTCTAAGGAAGCAAAGTCAGCCCAAGGGGTAACAATTGCTTGATTTTTTCATGTCCATGTTTTAACATGAAATCCAGAAATCAAGGAACTGCACTTGGACAAAAGAAAGGGAAAAGAGCAAGCACACAAGGGAAGGTGTGCAGTTTGCAGCCTGGGAGAAGAACAAAACTCTACCTGCCACCCTCTTGGGATTCCCAAAGCAGGTGTGAAAAAGCTCCACTGGGATTGCTCTGAGGATACTACAGCAATGATCAGGATGATGTTTAAATCCAAAATCCTTCAGTATAGGTAAAAATTCTTAACCATGTAACAGAGCACAGCCAGTTGTACACAATGTTACCACATGTAAAAGTGTAGAGGTTACTCTCTGCTCTTTCAGCTTCTTTCACTCTGCTGCAGCTACAAAGTTTAATTTTGCATAAACAGAACCTCTCCACCACCCCAAACTTGTGGTTTAACTGGAAATGATACCAAAGGGTGCATTTAAAAAATACTTGATTAACCATTTTGAAGAATCATTGACAAGACAGAACTGCTTGATCTGAGTTAAGCAGCCCCACAAATGAAAAGGGCTGTGGAAGGAGTTTGGGTCACCTGTAAACAGAGACTGCACCTCCTGGGAGCTGGAAGAAGCCCGGGCCAGGTGTTGCTGTTTGTGCTCACGCTCTCTTGAAGAGCCCGTGGAATGTCACGGGAATGTTCACCTCCACCTCGGCCCTGGCCACCTCGCTCATGTCTTTGGCGTTGAGGATGAGGAGGAAGGCGGGCTTGGGCCCCGCCCCCGGGCTGATCACGATGCTCAGCACCACCCCTGCAAGGTGAGAACACGATGGGTGTGGCCCAGGTGGGTGGGGGCTGTGTCTGACCCCGGCTGGGCAAGGTGGGAGCGGCCCTGGCTCTCGGGGCACCAGAAATCCCGGGAATGTCATCGATGCTGAGGGACGCGGGCAAGGACACAGCACAGGCTGCCCCGGGAAGCTGTGGCTGCCCCAGCCCTGGCAGTGCCCCAAGGCCAGCTTCAAGGCTTGGAGCAACCTGGGATAGCGGAAGGTGTCCATGCCCATGGCAGGGGCTGGAATGGGATGAGTTTTAAGGTCCCTCCCAACCCAAAAATTTAATTATTCTAGTTTTGCTTTCCCCGTGTTTCCTCAGAAATTTCCCACCAGTGTTAGCACCTGTCCCATCTCATCCAGGAGCTGCCTGCAGGCTCTGCCCTGCCCAGCTGTGGCACAGCCCTGCAGCCAGCCTGGCACAGCCCTTCCCAGTCCCAGTCCCAACGGCACCAACCCCAGCATTACCATCATCTTCCTCCAGCGCCTCCGGGTGGGACACGAAGATCGGCTCCGATGGGTACGCGTCCGGCTCCTGCCACACCCAGGTCTCCTTGGTTTTAACGTTCAGCTTGCAAAGCTAAAGGTGGGGACAATGCAAAACCACAGAGCTCAGAAATACTCCTCGTTGTCCCCAAATTGAAGCCATCCCCCGTCGGCTGATAGTTACCCTGTCTGGGACAAAGTGGTTCAGCCCCAGCCCGTATGTGTACGTGTACGGCTTCCCACAGTACTTCCTGTAGTTGATCTGGGGGAATTCAAAGGCTACAAGGAAAAAGAAATATATATATAAATGCTGAGGGTTAGTGGGACACGGTGTGCAGGCAGCACTTGGCTGCTGTGGTCTGGGGCAGCTGGGGTGTCATTGTACCGTGACGTGGCCCTGAGAAAATCACCTCCGGCTCCAGCCAGATGGTCTCGTCACTGCGCAGCGTCGCTGTGGCTGTCGTGTAGGGCAGGGTGACCAGGTTCTTCCCTGTGTCAGCCTGTGACAAAGAGAAAAAAATACCCAAGAGGTTGGAGAAAAGTTTTGGTTTATTTGCACAGAACTGTCGCAAACAGCACTGAACAGGGAAGGCAGCGACGCACGGCAGAGCCTCAGCAAGCGGCAGGAGGCGACTGCTGCCCTGTGCTTGGCACTGCTGCAAGAACTGCCCTGTTCCTCAGCCTAACACAATTTCCCCTCCCTCCTGGAGGCATTCAGAGGTTTCATTAAGCACTGCCACATGGGCTTGCACTTCTCACTTGACCCACAGCCCAGTGAGCTCCCTGAGAGGCTCGGCTGACCGGCATCCCCTGCAGCCCTTGGCCCGCTTGCCAGCCACCATGAGTGGGGTCATGGAAAGGAACCCAGCAGCTGCCAGCCAGAGAGCTCTGCCTGTGCCAGGCTGGCAGCTCCAGGGACCTCACACCGAGGGCTGGAGGATTTAACCACAAATGTTTGGGCTGTGGCTGCTCCCATCTGTGCTCTGAGCAGACCCAGTATTAACTGCTGCCCCACAGGCTCTGCCATGAGCAGTAACATATGGAGTCATCAAAGAGTTTGGGTTGGAAGGGACCTTAAAGCTCATCTCATGTTCCTCGCCATGGGCAGGGACACCTTCCACTAGACCAGTTGCTCGGAGCTCCATCCAGCCCAACCTTGAACACTTCCAGGGATGGGGCAGCCACAACCCCCCGTGGCAACCACTCAAATAAACTAGAAAAACATTGATCAGCTAAGCAAATACAAAGTTTCTCCGAAGGCCCACATTCAAGTTTGCCCTGTTAATTAAGGGTTGAATTTGCAGTGGGTGTGGCAGGAGGCCTGGCAGGGCGGGGGCAGGCTCAGTACCTTGTCGATGCTCAGGGGCAGGACGTATCTGCGGGCCTCGGGCTGCGGTGCCTTCTCCGCCTGCCGCTTCACCTCGTCCCAGTTGGCCCGCAGGTTGGCCAGGTACAGGTAATTGTAAACAAACTCAAACCTGCACCAAACAGCATCACAGACAGAAACACAGCTGGGCTTTGCAGCTCTGGGGGAAGTGTAGGTGGTTTTTGCCTAAAATTCATAGAAGCATAGAATGGTTTGGGTTGGGAGGGGCCTTAATGTTTATCTCGTCCCAGCCCCTGCCATGGACAGGGACACCTTCCATTATCCCAGGGTGCTCCAAGCCCTGTCCAGCCTGGCCTTGGACACTGCCAAGGATGGGGCAAGACAGAAGTCCCAGTCCAGCTCCTTAGCACAGCTGAGCTGTGTGTGCACCATAGCCCCTGTCAGGAAAACCCAGCAACTGCTGGTGTTCAGCATGAGCACAGGAAGGGCTTGGATCAACCTGGGATAGTGGAAGGTGTCCCTGCTCACAGTAGGGGGTGGAACAAGATGAGTTTTATGGTCCCTTCCAACCCAAAGCAGTCTGGAATTCTATGACTCTATGCCAGCATCAGCTCTGCTCAGGGTGTCCTGGGTATGCAGCCAACACAGGGTTGAGCTTCATCATTTCAGTGCCACATTTCTGTGTTTACATGAAGAGCAGCATTCAAGCCTCATGCACACCCTGCTCATTGCAGCTCTAGAATCCAGAATAGCATCAACCCTTCACCAGTCGCTAACATTCCTTAAAGATAAAGGTAAATAAAAGATAAAAATAATTTTTTTTCCTGGAAAATTAGTGTCAAGCAGGCTCCCTGCACCTCTGGAGAGCTCAATGCTGTATAGTCTTCATGTCAGCACATGTTAAATGGGTTGGTGGAAGTGCCAGAGGCCCCAGCAGGGATGTGCCAGGGCAGGGAGTGGTGTGTGTGGTGCAGGGGACAGTTGTGATGCCCAGGGACCCTTGGCCTCACCCCTTCCAGGTGCACAGGTCCACAATCAGGAACCCGTTGTCCTCGTAGGTGTTGATGTGGTGGAAGAGGTTGAAGGCCGAGGTGCGGAACTTGAGGTTGAGGAGCCTGCCTTTCTTCTTCTCTGCCACGTGAAGCCACACCTGGAAACCACACAGCAGCTGGGCTTAGCCTCAGGGAAATGGAGGTGAAGCCAATGGACCTCCCAGATCGGGTGTGGCTGCCCAGTCCAGCCCAGTTTGGGATGACCCCATGCTTACCCCCATGGTCTCATTGGACTCGAAGCAGTCCATGTAGTTGGCTCCCCAAAGGCTCCAGGAGGAGAGGAACTTAAGGAGGTTGATTTTAACTGGTGTCTCCACAAACACAATGTAGTTTGGGGTCAGCCCAAAGCTGTTGGGAAAGGCAGGGGAGCACATCAGGCTCACTGGGGTCAGTTTGGACAAAAACCATGGAGTTGCTCTTCTTAAACACATGGATCATTGCTCAAAATGACCCTGATTTTGGTTAATCACCTAATTTTCATTGCTGATTACATGTGAGAACCAGCCCCTGGTTCCAGCTGACCTGCTGACCCCATGGAATGTTACCTGTGGACATAGGAGGGCTTAAACCTGTCACTGCAGGGGAACTGCACCACCACCTCCGACTTGTTAATGGGGTCTTCCTTGTCTGGAATGGGACAGGTGAGAGGTTATGGAGGTCTCACCCACACTTGGTCTGTACTTACAGCATCTACCCAGCAAATTTCTGCCTTTGACACAAAATTCATCATTTAGAAGCCACCTGGAAGTGGTTTAAATACAACATTAAAAAAAAATCTAAAGGAGCTTGGAAAAAAACCTAACTCGATGACAAAATTCATTTAAAGGCTAAAGAAATGATTCATAAGGGAAAAGCTTCCCACCTGGCTCAGAGGTGGGATTGACTGACCTGCCTGCAGAGGAGGGATCCGGATGATGTTGTAGGCCAGGGCAAAGTTTTTCCCAAAGCAATTCCCAATGTTGTAAACGGTGCCGTCGTTCTCAATGTGGGGGTGAGCCGTTGCCCCATTGACGGACACGTATTTACAGAGATCCACCTGGAGAGCAGCAGGGACAGGGTCAGGAGCTTCCCTGGCAGGAGGTGGGAAGGCACAAGCTCTGCAAGGTGTTGTGAGTCAATACAGCATTGCTCTGCATGTGGGAAGTTCCTCTCAAAGTCTGCAGCTGAGCTCTGATTTGCAAACTCCAACCCAAACTTGAAGATGCTCCAGGGGCTGGAGCCCCTCTGCCATGGGAGAGCTGGGGTGTTCAGCCTGGAGAAGGGAGAGTTCAGGGGGGACCCTTCCAGGGCCTAAAGGGGCTCCAGGAGAGCTGGGGAGGGACTGGGGACAAGGCATGGAGGGACAAGAGGGCAGTTAGATGGGATATTGTGAAGAATATCTGTGAAGGTGGTGAGGCCCTGGCACAGGGTGCCCAGAGAAGCTGTGGCTGCCCCTGGATCCCAAGGCCAGGTTGGACACTGGGGCTTGAAGCACCCTGGGACAGTGGGAGGTGTCCCTGCCATGGCAGGGTGGCACTGGGTGGGCTTTAAGATCCCTGCCAACCAACCCATTCTGTGACTCCATCATTTTCATTTCAGTTTTACTCCTCCACACCTCCCTCCACCCACCTGCTTGATGGTCTCCAAGGTGTCTGGGTTAATCCTGGTGATGAAGTTGGTCTCAGTACAGGCATAGTAATCCTCACCCACAGGGTAGACATTCACCAGGGCGTTATCTGTCACCTCCACACCTTTGAAGTAGGAGAAAAACCTGAGCAGAGAGAACCAACAGGCAGTGAAGGGCTCCTGGGAAGCAGAAACTCCGTAGGACATCCCAGCAATGTCTGCAGCACCCCAGGTACCTGGAGAAGATGTTCTTGCAGGGGTCAGGGTAGGCGTAGGTGCCAAACTCCGTTATCACGATCCTCTTCTCCGTCATGGCTCGCACGTAGGCGTCAGTGCGGACAAACCTGGAGGGCCAGGAGGGGAAAGGCTGTTACACGTGACACCAGGCTGGGCAGTAAACACAAACATCCCTTTGGTGAACCCCAGGAGAGCTCTGGGAGCTCTCCACAACCTCACCTTGCGTCTGGAGCTGGGTTAATTTGTCACTGCTAGAGCTCCTCCAATAACCACATGGACTCAGTACAACCAGGATCTCCCACAGGCACAGACTGTCCCCAGCATTTCAGACAAGCAAATGCTTCCTTATTTATTCATTTTTCTTGGAAAACTGGCACGTACCTTCGGTGGTAGATGACGTGCCCCTCCTTGAAGTCGAACTTGTGGAGCAGTGCCTGGCCATCGAAGAGGTGGTAGAAGGGCTCTGAGCCCACCTCAAACAAGCCAGGACCACATCTCAGGAGGCTTCCTCGCAGCCAGGTGGGAATCCTGCCTGTAGGAGAGGCAGTGTAGGGATGGGCACAGCAAATCAGACCAAGGAGCTTTTGTTGTGACAGCAAGAAAATCAAAACTTCAACTCGTTTTCTAATTAAACCTAGAGTTTAAACACACATGAGCTCTTTAAGCTCTGATTTCTTCATCTCCACACCTGCTGTGGACCAAGACATTCAGTGTTGAAATGTCTAAAGAGTTCCCCACCCAATCTGACCTTCCTCTACCCCAAATCACCAGCCCTGTGAGCTCCTTCACATCCAGCCTTGTAAAGCCTCTGAGCCCTGGAAGCCCCTGAGCTGCAGAAACAAAGGGGAGCAGGAGGAGATGAGGCCCCAGACCAACCTGTGACGTGGGCAGTCACTGGAGAGGACAGCTCCTCCACTGTCTCAAAGAGCTTCTTGTAGCCTCCAGCAGGATGCTCCACCCTGAAAGGGGCACAGCTGGCTCAGCCCAGAGCAGGGGCACAGCTGGGAGCCCCCTCCCAGGGAGGGATGGGTCTTTCTGGATGGAATGATCCATGACTAGCAAAGAACTTGAGGAAGGAAGGAGAAGCACCTTTCCAAGGGAAAAGGCTCTGAGGCTCCAAACAGCTACTGAGAACTGTCCTGAGCATGAGGAGGGACAGGGACACCGAGGGGACAGCCCATACTGCAGCCCAACAAACCCAGGATATCCAAATCATCAGAAAGCAAAATCCAGCTTGTATCTCCCAGCTCTTGGAAAAGCCTTTTTTTTTTTTTTTAAGCAAATAATTATTTGTTGGGTTCCAATTTTATCTGCTGCAAAGCCCATGAAGATACACCAGGCACAGGCTGGTGAACTCTGCTCAGAGCAGCTGTGGCTGCCCCTGGATCCCTGGCAGTGCCCAAGGCCAGGCTGGACATTTGGGCTTGGAGCAACCTGGGACAGTGGGAGGTGTCCCTGCCATGGCAGGGGTGGCACTGGATGAGCTTTAAGGTTCTTCCAACCCAAAACCATTCCAGGATTCCGTGATTTTACTCCAAATCCTGGTCAATCCTCTGGAACCTGGAGGTGAGCCTGCTCCCCCAGACCAGAACCACACCTTGGCATGAGGTGTGAGATGGAGACATGGAGACCTCCCCACTTCTCCTCCCCTCCAAACCCTGCTGCCCCCCAGCCCCAGCCAATTCTCCAGCTGGGATGTGCTCCCACAGAGAGGAGCCTCAGGAATACTCACTGGCTGTACATCCTCCCTGATGAAGGGCCTGAGCCTCCAGAGCCAAGCACAGAGCCAGAGCTGTGCTGGGTATTTATGGGGTGCTGAGCCCTGCCCAGGGCAGCCCCATCCCAAAACAGCCCCCACCAATGAGAGCACCCCGGGAACAGAGCCGGCTTTCAGCACCAAAATCCTCCCCGGGCTTTGGGAGCTTTTGTCCTGCTGTTCACACAAAAAGGGCCTTTCACTGTTTTTCTGAGACCTAAATTCTTCCCGAGCAGGAGTGATTACAAAGAAAAAAAGCCCAGGGAGGAGTGAAACGGAGCGTGCTGGAGCCGTGCTGGGAGCTGGCACTGGGCTCTGCAGGGACCATCCCGGCTCCTCCAGAGCCTCACCCAGGAGTGGTGTGACACTGGAGACTCCAGGAGAGAAGAAAATGCCAGTGGCAAACATCAAGGAATCTCCTGAGCTGGAAGGACTCACAGGGATCATAGATCCCTGGCCCTGCACAGACACCCCAACAATCCCATCTCTGAGTGGTGTCCAAGCTCTCCTGGAGCTCTGGCAGCCTCGGGGCCATGCCCAATCCCTGGGCAGTGCCCAGCACCCTCTGGATGAGAAACCTTTCCCAAAATCCAAGCTACACCTCCCCTGACACAGCTCCAGCCGTTCCCTGGGGTCCTGTCCCTGTCCTGGGGAGCAGAGATTGGAGGTGTCCCCCAGGAGGAGCTTCAGCCCCTTGAGGTCTCCCCTCAGTCTCCTCCAGACTCATCATTAGGAACCACCTCTAGTAAGAGTCAACATTTATGAAAACAACAGTGCTGGAAAGAGTAATTTCAAAGATTAACAAGATCCAAATTTCCTGCTGTCCCCTCACAGGCAGAGGGTGAAGGTGTTTTATCACCACATTCATTCATTCAGGTGCTGCTCCCATACAGATGGAAGCAGCTCCAGGGACCCAAACTGGGGTGAAGGGACAAAAAGAGACACTAAACATGCCCCTGTTCCATTTGCTGCTACAACCAGCACATGAGGGTTGGCTTCTTTCCCTGGTTTTGTTTGCTTGCTCCCTCTTTCTAGGTAGTGCTTCCACTTGGACAAGGGTTCATTTAAGGCTTCTCACAGGGAGAGCTGAATACTGCACTGAATACTACTGAAACCAGAATACTGCACTGAGATCTTGATTGAGGCCTCCCATTAACCCTTTCTATTGAAGAATCATAATTATAATTTCTCTATTTATTCCCATTTTGGTTAAGTTCTGTCAAAACCTTAGAAGGGAACATTAAATAACCTGGATCAAGAACTGGGAATAATGAGGGCAGGCCTTTGAAAGCCAAATCCTGGGAAATGTGAGCTTCTCACCTAATAAGTTACTTAACTGGAACACTACATAAACAAAGTATTTATGCAACATGGAATGGGGTAGGAAGCATTGGAAGCAAGTTCAGGCAGGTGCTGATGCTGGAGGTGGTTGGTTACAGATGTTCCAGGGGAGGAACAGCTGCCCCCTGCCCTGAAAGCACAAAGTTACCCACAGGACATAAAGACATATTAGTACAGGGTAAAATGAGGCTAATTTGGGTTTCTCATTTACAAAAACTTAAAAAAAAAAGGAGGAAAACTATTTTTTGGCAGAGAAATGACAGGCTCAGTATCACAGACGTACCAAGGAATTCCTGGCTGTGAGGGTGGGGAGGGCCTGGAATGGAATTCCCAGAGCAGCTGTGGCTGCCCCTGGATCCCTGGAAGTGTCCAAGGCCAGGCTGGAACAACCTGGGACAGTGGAAGGTGACCCTGCCATGGCAGGGGTGGCACAGGATGGGCTTTAAGGTCCCTCCCAACCCAAACCAGTCTGTGATCTCACAGCCATGCAGTAGATCAATTATTATTAATTATACTTTCCCAAAAATATTCCTGCAGATTTAAACTCCTGTGGGGAAACCTTTATCTTATCATAATTAATAAGCAAATCCCTTACTCTGGAAAAAACAGGGAAAATCAGTGTATTCTGTTCTCACTTAATGGATCATCCATCACTCCTATTTTGAGAATCACACCAACAAATCCAAAATGAATTTTTCACGAAAATGTCAGAAATACAGTTCAAGTCTTTTAATATAAATAAATATCAAAAAGCTGATGAGGGTTTTACAGATGATATGAACAGAAGCATTTATGGAGTGAGATAATCATTTATTCATGGTGAACTGTCTCTCCTGGTCCTGAACTCATAGAAGCTCTTTTGTTTAAAGACAAACATTTTGAGAATAGAAAAGGCACTTAGTCATAACACACACACATGTAAAAACTACAATAAATGGCACAAATTCCTGACCAGACATTTAAAGGTTATAACAAGAGGCAGGTCATTAGTTTCCCATAAAAAACCATATATAAATTTTTGGTTAACAACAGCTTTATGTGTATTTTCACATTTTCCTACTCCAATATATTGTAATAATTTGTAAACAGATAAATTTTTTTTTTTTAGAAGTTATTCCAAAGTATCTGCACAAAAAAAGGTATTTTGGCACCTTGCAGCAGAGTGTCCATGTAAACATTTCCTCCTTCTGCAGTGCAGCCAGCACCAAACTCCTGCAGCAATTCCTTTGGTCGATCCCTCAGACTTCCAGCAGGGAGAAATGGCTCAGGTGTGGTGAAATCAATACCTGAGGCTGCGGAATTTGGGTTTCCTGAGGCTCAGCATGGGCTGTTTGAGGGTGGGTTTGTTCTCCAGGAGCAGCGCTTCCGACTCCGTGGTTGGGAACCTGCTCCCGTAGATCTGGGGGTATTCCTTCTGGAACTGCAGCACACACAGGCACCAGTGACAACAAAATCCCAGATCCCACCAAAAACTCCATGCCTGCCGTGCCTGCAGAGCTGCCTTCCAGGAATTCCTTGGATAAATGGGTTTTAGCCAACAGGGAGCCAAGGATTCAGCCTGTTTTGGAAGGGTTCTCCCAGGAAAGCTAACCAATGATTCCACGAAAATGACAATACCTGGAATCAGAGCAGCGATTTGGACATTCTGCCTGTTTCCCAGGCAAGGCCTCAGGAAGGGATGAAAAACTGTAAATACATCTGAACATGAGCCAAACCTTTGCACTGATGGACTCAAACCACCGTTGTAACTTCTGGTGTTGACACAATTGGGACCTTACCCTCTAGAAAGTGCCAGGAATTTGGCTTTTCCCAAGAACTCCCAACATTTCCCATCAAGAAGAATGTGTCCCATTCTTCTTCTTGTCCCCAGAAGCAGGCCCAGGGCAGTGCCCATCCCTGTGCTGGCACTGCTGAGGCACCTCCAGCCCTGGGATCATTTTTGGGCCCCCATTTCCTTCCTCCCCTTTCCCCTGCTGCTGTGAATAATTTCTTACTCCAAGCTTTAATCAACTATAATTTACCATTCTTCTTTAGATTGAGAAGTTTTGATGGTCTTGACTCACTTTTAGAGTTGTTTTGAAAGTGTCCACAACACACATGGAAGTCAGAGCTGCAGGAGGGGCACCAAAGCCAAGAGTGGCTGCCCTGAAAAGCTGCTTGTTCAAATGGGAGTCACAAGACTTGCTTAGGAGATTCCAGGACAAGTACAAAACTATTCCATTGGGCAGAAAGACTTGCCAAAAGAAAAAAAACCCTCCAGGATTAAATCCTGCCAGAACTGCTGTGTTTCAGCCTTACTATTAGGCAAGTTGCTGGTAGGCCAGAGAAGTGCAAGATAATCTTGAGCACTGTAAATGTTACAAAACACAAAGCCAAGGCCACCAAAGGAAGGTTTCAGGATTCTCAACAGAGAGAGTTCGGTCTCTTAAAGCCAAAAATGATTACTTTTAACACCTATTGAATTTAACCCCAACTATGGCATGTTAATGGTGACTTGGATGGCCAGCACAGGAATCCAGGCTGCAATTCCATCAGGAATCACTGAATAGAGAGCAGGAGCTCCAGCAGAATAATTTGATACTGGTTTTACACCATTGTTTGAACACCACTGCTGCCAGTCAAAGGCTGGATTATTATGGAGTGGTTTGGATTGGAAGGGACCTTAAATCCCATCCCACCCCTGCCATGGCAGGGACACCTCCCACTGTCCCAGGTGCTCCAAGCCCCAGTGTCCAGCCTGGCCTTGGGCACTGCCAGGGATCCAGGGGCAGCCACAGCTGCTCTGGGCACCCTGTGCCAGGGCTGCCCACCCTCCCAGGGAACAATTCCTAATTCCCAATGTCCCATCCATCCCTGCCCTCTGGCAGTGGGAGCCATTCCCTGTGTCCTGTCCCTCCATGCCTTGTCCCCAGTCCCTCTCCAGCTCTCCTGGAGCCCCTTCAGGCCCTGGAAGGGCTCTGAGCTCTCCCTGGAGCTTCTCCTCTCCAGGTGAGCCCCCCCAGCTCTCCCAGCCTGGCTCTATTAGATGCAGCATTAAAAAACATTTTTTAATGGTTTTTATCTTTAAAATCCCAAGCAGAGCACATGAAGCACTCAAAAGCTCTTGAGCACAAACATTTTTCAGCACATTCTGCTCCTCTCCTGCCCCAGGCTCTGGTGCCCAAGCCCTTCCCTCAAAGGCCCTGCAGAAGCACATGAAATAAACTCACCTGTTTTAACTTTTTCTTTTTGTCCTTCACAGAGAGGTTTTTATCTTTGATGATGTTCTCCAAGAGCTCTGCCACTGCAGCCTGTGAGGTGGAGACCTTTTGTTCTTCAAACTCCTGAGGGGTGATTTGTTTGCAGTAGGAATACGTTGGCAAGATGGCACCAATTTCTTCTTTTTCCTGTTTGCACTGCAAGAAAAAGGGCTCTGCATGCACTCAACTGATTCTGTACTATCTGAGTAAGTACCTAATAAACACCCACACCTACTCACAAGCTGCAAAACGTTACAATTAGCATCTATACGTTCCAAAGGTCCTGGGTTTATTTGCATTTTCCCAACTTCAGAAGCAGCAATTAACAAATGAATCTGAACTGCTCTCATGGCACCCACCTGAGCCATCTCCATGTACTCAAGGTGATCTCTCACAGCAACCTGCAGGTAAGTTGGCACTTGGAATATTTCCTGCTGATGGTCCATCAGGAAGGAAACCAAGCGTGTGGAAAGCAGCTCATCCAGGTCCTCCTCCTCTGCACAGCGCAGCACACAGCGGGAAAACGTCTGGATCAGCTGCAAAAGTTCAGCACAGCTTCAGTGGATAAAGCTGTGGCATTGATTTCCCTCCTCTCCACTCTACAGTGGCACAAATCCTCCAATACCAACTTCCAAGTGTGGTCACACAAGGAGGAAAAGTCATCCTTGTTCCCTCATCTGAATTCAAGAGATTTCTTTGGAATTGAACCACACTTTCAATTAAAAATATATATTGTAAAAAGGTAGTAGCAGAAAAAGGCTTAACCTATAGAAAAATGAACTTCTTCACAGAAATGTAGAATAAAATCCTGGGATGGTTTGGGTTGGGGCAGGGACACCTTCCACTATCCCAGGTGCTCCAGCCTGGCCTTGGACACTTCCAGGGACCCAGGGGCAGCCACAGCTTCTGTGCCAGGGCCTCTCCACCCTTTGAATACAGAATCTCTTCCTACTTCTAATCTAAACCTAAATCTTCAATTGGTCATCTTGAGCCAAGTGAGGTGACTAAAACCTGCAGAGCCAACCTAACCCAGACCTAATGCACACCAAGAGCCAGGTTTAAACTGGAATGAGACGAGCTTTAAGGTCCCCCCCAGCCCAAACCCAGTCTGGGATTCTAAATGGCAGCTGGGTGAGAAGTCAGACTGAGGAATCATCTGCATTCATTTAAGAAGAGCTCTTCCTTCTCTTACCAAGGACCTGGTGCCCATGGCCTCGTGCAGCCGTGGCATGTCAACATTGCCACTGATCCTGGCCATCATCCTCAGCAGCAGCTGCAGCTTCCTGCGCCGCGGGGGCGGCAGCAGCAGGCAGCAGATCTGCAGGGCTTCCACTGCAATTCTTTCCAGGTGAGGCTGCAGGACATCTGCAAGTTAACCACAAAGATAGCTGGCATTAAGATTTGAACCAGCTTCCAGCGTGGTTTTACCTCAGTATCACAGATTTCTTGTTTTTCAATGTGATGATTTATGTTTCAGAGAAATCAGCGGTGACACAGAAGAGAATGTACAGGCCTTGGTTTGTATGGTCATCTTCAGCTTCCTTCATTGTGGTGCAATTAGGACCATAATACAATTAAGGAATGACCCTAATTATACCCAGAAGTATTTCCAGAAAATAATGATTTACAGAACAGAAAAAGACATCTCCGACAGGCAGGTGTGTGCATATTCCCTGCCCCCATCACTTACCTGAGCAGAAAGGCCAATTACTGACACTCCAAAGATACAACACCCTGTTATTTGTTAGCAGAGTTACAGCAGTTCAAGCCATTTACCCAGCAGATTGTCTTTAAAAACCCCACAAATCCATGCTCTGTGCCTATCCACAAACCTAGCAAGAGTGGCAGAGGTGAGGGGAGCAGGGATTAGTGAGGCCACACAACGAGGCAGTAGAGCATGCTGCAGAGAGCCCTTACTTGTGCCAGCCAACACACAAGGGGAGGGGGGGACAGAGCCTTCTGACAGTTCTGTGCTGCTCCTGCAGAGTCTCCTCTGGATGCTGATGGGCTCAGAGGGCCTGGGTTTCCCTTGGCCCCAGGGCTGAGGCTGCACTGTGATCTCAGCACTGGCTCTGTTGATGGCACTGCAGCTCCTCCTGCCCAGCAGGCTCCGAGAGCGGCGCAGTCCCCTGGATCCCTGGCTGCCATCCCACAGCTCCTCAGCCCAGGGACATGGGGCAGCCACTCTCCTGAGGCCCTGGCTCTGGCTTTGACCTGAGCTATCCCAGCCCAGCTCCACCACTGAGTTCACTCTGGGCTCCTCCAGCAGTTCTCCACTTCTCCTGATGGTGCTCACACCACCTCCCCTGAGGGGAGCACGTCCTCCTTTCTTACACACACTTGAAGCAGCAGCTCCAAGCCTTTCCAAGGAGTAACACCTTGTCCTAAATGCTCCAGGTGGCTCTTGGTCATTCCTGAATCCTGCAAGATTCTGGCAGCTCCCTCCTATCAGGTTCCCAGCACTCCCTTGCTGCCGTGGCAGTTTGTGCTGCTGCCATTTCCTGCCACGCTGGTTTTGGGCTCTCGGCTCTTCTGAGGAAAACCTCCTGGAAGCTTCTCCTTTCTCCTTCTTGTCAGACTCTTTGAGGAGCAGGCTGAGGAGAAGACACTCAGTGGACTTGAAAGAGTTCAAGTGAGGAGTTTTTGAAGGCTGAGGGTCACATTTCTCCTCTTGGACAGAACGTTTTCCACTGCCCAGATCAGGAATTTGGATGTAGCCACACATAACTATCAGGAAATGAAAGAGATGTTAAAGATGCAAGTGGTATGGAAATGAACCAGTTCAGAGAGCTGCTAACTGGGCAGACAAACAAAGCTAAGATATTAATTAAGAAGACTTTAGTTCAGTCTCAAAGCAATTTAACAAGGTCATGCCAACCAACATGCAAGAACAAAGACAGGTAACACTGCAACAGTCAGGAGCAGGCAGAACAAGCACATCTGTTTAAGTTTTTGTTATTGAATATTTAGAATGTGAGCTGAAACAGCAATTTAAATGGGAAATCATGAGGCAGAAGTACATTTCAATTAACACTAATACAGAATGGAGCAGTGATGATCCTCCTCAGACTGGAGCTCCCACACAGATCAGGGGGCCAAGCTCTGCTTTGAATCACACATTTGTCCCCCAGCTGATCTGAACTTAGAGCTTCCCTGACTGTTTCTATATTCATACATACCTAAGATATTAACAAAGAGCTCATAGTATTCAAAAGTAAGCAATGGCTCAGGAAGACTGAGAAAATAATCAGCAACTGTTCTGAACACGTCCCTCTCAAAGCCACTGTAGGTGGCTTGGCTCATGTCATTGTTCCTGGGCCCTGAAAAGAGGGGAAGAAAGGAAATTCACACCAAAAATCCACAATCCTATCATAAAAGAAATTTTTGAAGATCAGCCTAAATTTATTCTTGTTTCACAAGCAAAGAATCCTATCAGCAATTCACAAACATTGTATTTGGCACAATTTGTAAGCAAAACCAGTGTAAGAGTTTCCAGGCACCGCTGAAGAGCTGTGCTCAGTTCTGTTCCACACCAAGAGAATAAATAAAGGAAAATTCATCTATGGTCTTTATAGGTTCCTCAGCAAAATAATCACCAACCCTTAGTATGTCCCTTCATTTCCAAAGCACAGTGATCCCAGTTCTCCCACAGGGAGTTCAAGCTCCTTGAGCAAAAGGAAGCTCAGCACATGGAAAAAAAAGCTCATTATCTCTGGTTTCCTTTGAGAGGCACTCATCTAATTAATTTAGAGTTGACTGTTTACAAACCAAAGAAAATTGATCTCCCCAGTTTAATATGAAGTGTAGGAAATGTTTTGGTCCAGCTTAAAAGCCAGGGACTGGAAAAGCAAAGTCCCTTTCACTCCTGAAAAATTGCTTTAGAGGAAACCACCCACAGGTTTCTGAACTGAAACATCACAGCTGATTTCACACACACAAATATTTCCCTTTCAGCTCTCAAAAGAGGTTTCTGGAACTCAAAAGCTCTTCAGTGACTTACAGTAGGCCAAGCACTTCATGGCTGACAGCACCCAGTGAGGGAGGTCTTCTGAAATCCAAACAGATAAATGCATCACTGAGACATGAGCCCAAATAATTAACTGCTAATAATGGCTCACACATATTAAATAACACTTAAAGTACAAAAGATTAAATTTAAAATTGATTTTAAATATTGCTCCACATATAATTTTGATAGGATAAAGAGGAATAACATCAAACTGAGGGTGGGNGGGGTGGAATGGGATTTAAGGTCCCTGAGCTGTGCTGTGGTTTGGGGAAAAAGTGTAAACAGCAGACTGTGAAACAAATTAATTATTATTTATAAATAAAGAATTTTTAAGCAAATCTAGGGGAATAGATGTCACCTGCTTTGTCCTGCAGGATGACCACGCCGTGTTTGCTGGTGTTGCTCATGTTGTACATGACAAACTCAGGGATGATCTGGGCTGGCTGCAGAACCTCCTCCAACGAGGGCACTCCCAGAATGGTTTGCAAACTGGGGGAGGAAGAGAGCAAAGATTGCAAGGGATGAAGGAAAACAAGTTATTCCCACATCTATTCCAAAACTCTTGATGGGCTGGAGTGCGGTTTGGTAACTTCTCACTTCCAGGACAACCTGAGGACACTTTTCCCTGGGACAAACAGCAACAATCAGCACAAGGAAGAGCACCAGTGGTGTTTAAAATATAATTCAGCACCAGCACATGATCAGAAATTCCTTAAATGCAGCAATCCAACGTTAATAAATGGATTAGAAAACCTGTGTGAACAACAGAAAAATTCTTCAACTTAAAACAGTTTTAAAAACTAAAAACAAATGGTAAAAGCTTGCTTGGGCTGTTTGGTACTGAAGGGGAAGGTGCTGTGTGGAATTCCTCACTTACTGGATCCGGATGATATTTCTCCATGTCTCCTGCACATATTCCTGGCTTATTTCCCTCCTTTGCAGTGTCCCTTCCTTCTTCTCTTCTGCTACTTCAGGTTTTGGTCTTGCTAAGTTTTCCTGAAAATGAGTGGTTTACACTGTAAGATAAAGGAGCCTCTTAAGGCAATTAAAAATTAGAGAAAATTGGAATTAGAAGAACAGGGCATTCTGTGGAAAATGGAATTCCACATGAGCCAGGGGGTAACCTGCAGCCTCAGCACTGAAATGGAAGCACACAACTAAAAAGAAATTAAAACCCTGATCAATCCAAAATCAGCAATTTCAAAGGTAAAAACACCTCAAATCCAGATGTACTAATATGTGAATTATCCTCCTTCAGGGCTGGAACCTAAATTCAGAAGTTATGCGTGCAAATCTCAGCTGAATCATGGGCCACACTCACATTCCATCTTCTCCTAAAAGATGACCAATTAAATGATTTGTGCATTTTATTTGTCCACCAAAGATAAATTAAATTTCAGCAAGGCCATGTTGTGCAGACCATTTCTAGGACTTCACCTTCCAGCCCTCCCAATACTTTAAAATCCCTTAGCAGGGATAATTCTGCACTGAGACAAAACAAAGAAAACCCAAAACAAGATAAAAACCCCTCTCATATGAATTTATTTCTCAATTTCTTAAGTCTAAACTATTCTTTATTAAGGGAAGATACCACAGCAGAGCAGTGTTACTAAATTTTAAAGAATAAAGACACTACAAGCCAACTGCAATGCTGTAGGGAACAGAAGTTATTACCAGAGACTGCAGGATCTCCTGTTTTTTCAAAGCCCTCTTGGATGAACTGGGCAGTTTGAAAAGTTTTCCTTTGTCTCCAGAGAAGTTTTCCAAGTTCTCCCTTGGTGGGCTTGGTAGAGGTTTGACTGGAGATGTTGGAGGAAATCTGTAATGAATGGCAGAGATGTTAAATACATTCAGAATTGATCTGTAATCAAATAAATTACTTGACAAAACCAAACCTCTGATTCCACACCAGTGTGACTCTCTTAGATTCACTAAAAAAAGGAAAATGCTTTTTTTTTAAAAATTCATCATATGATAAATTAGCTTTGGGCTGTTTTTCTTGATGCCAAAGTCAAGCTGAAGATGTTGGCACAGCCTGAGCCCAGAACATGAATACCTTTAACTTCAGAGCAGTCTGGCTCTGTTTCCCACTCAGACTTTGTGTAAAAGGTCCAAGAGAAGCAAACCCAGCAGGCAGCTCCTACAAAACACTCTGGCTTCACTCCAAAGCACTGGAGTGCAGTTGGAATTCCAGCAAAAACCTCGGACAGACAAAAGCACGGACACAGGAGCGAAGCAAAACACTCAGAGGAGCAAAATTATGCTAACAATTAACTTCTTGCCCAGGATATTTAACCCAAAGCAAACTCCTTTTGCAAATTGCGCGTTTTCAACGAAAACCCTCAACCCGAGAGACCGCGGAGCAACTTTAACCTGGGTACCTGTACAGGGCGCCGTTGTCCTCCAGGTTCTCCCCTCCCCAGCGGCCCTTGATGTCCTCGATGACATGGTTCTTGAGGAATTTCCGCAGCAGCTGCACCGTTTGCTGCCGGGTGACGTCGGGCCCGAAGCTGCTGTGGCTGCGGAGCACCTGGTGCAGCCAGTCCGCGGCCTCGGCGGCCGTGAAGCAGCTGCCGTGCGAGCTGAGGCGCTGCCGGTGCCGCCGCAGGGGCATCCCCGCTCGGAAGTACCGGGTCACCTCGTTCCACTGCGGGGACACGGAGCGGCCACCGGGCGCTGCAGCGCGCCACCAGCCACACGCGGCCCCGGGCCACCCGGACTGCCCACGTGGCGCGACGGGGGGGGGGCCCTGAGCGCCCGCATGTCACGACAGCAGGGCGTCAACGTACAAGGGGAGGTCTCTAGGTACCCTCATGTCGCGAGGGTAGGGGTGTCCCAGGGCACCCAATGTCGCGACAGAGAGCAGGGGGTGCCGGGGCACTCACATACAATAGAATAGGGTGTCCCTGAGCAGCCGATGTCGCGACAGCGAGCTGGGAGTCCCGGGGCTCCCCCATGTGATGATAGCGGGCAGGGCAGGGCGTCCCCGGGCACCCGCGTACCGAGCAAACGGACACGGGGGAGGAGGGCTCCAGGCCCCCACGTGTCGCGACAGCGAGCAGGGGGTGTCCCTAA
>VXAX01002159.1:538973-548973 GCA_013399835.1 Leptocoma aspasia | reverse complement strand
GGTGGGTAAAGGGCTTCACATAGGAGAAAACTGTTCAGGGAAGCGATGAGGCTTTCTTTTTTGCTATGCCTACTTCAAGCGAAAGGACAGAAAATTGGTATGAAGTAAAACTTTGTGATTCAGCAGCATAGCTAGATAAGCCGGATACTTTGTTGTTAACTTGCATAATTATTCCTTAGTGGTTATTAAGCAGTACTCCGCACGTGACTAAGTAGGGTGGAGAAGAATAGTAATGATATGAATGGTCTAAGTCTCATTGGGACTGTCGCTCCCGGACTAATAGTGCTGTATTGATGAGGAATTTTACCTTAGATTTTGAAACTTCAGGGCTTGTGTGGTTTTGCACAGAGGATTGTGCTGTCCAGTGAAACTGCAGATTTCCAACGAAAAAAGAATAAGATATCTTAAGATATAAAAGATATATCTTATGTCTTAGAATATCTTATTTTAGAATGACTTATTTACAGGACAAGAAATTTGAATGTAATGTCTTTCTACAGCTCTTTATCCAGTACCTTTCCACTGAACAAATCTGCTTCTTTATTTAATGAGTCCCGTAATAACTTTGGAGAATAAAAATTCATAGCAGTGCTGAATAATTGCATCAAAGTAACAGTGGAGAAGGATAAAAGCAAATACTGCCTTCCTGCCCCCAGATAATGATTCCCTTGAAACATGTGTGAGAGCACACATCAGGGTGGGCTGCAGCTGCTGAAGCCTGTGATGGGTGGTAGCCCTCAGCCCTGCTGCCCCAAACGCTGTCAGCTGCTGGAAGAGCGATTTGTGCCCTCCCAGCCCCTCCCAGGAGGTATGTGTGGGATGGGTGCTCTCATTCCTTGGAAATAACCAGGGTTAGAGCTGATTGCTGCGTGGGATTGTTTTTCTGACAAAAGCACCTTTTCCTTGCTAGACTGCTGGCGTTACATAGTTTTCAAGGGCCCACATTAATTTTCCACATGAGTGTTTCCAAGTGTAAATTTGAGATTCTACAGACACTGGTAGATTTCTGCAGCTACAAAGTGTATTCTTTACTATAGGCTAAAAAAGTGGATACTATCTATAAAACTCAGGCTTATAAAATGAAACCACAAGTAATGCAAAGACATGCTGCTTGGAGCCTGTCAAAACCTCTTTGCTGTTTTGGGTGCCATTCAACATCCAGCACTAAGAATTTGATGGACCTTTATTTCACACCTTCAAGGAGCCTTACACAGCTCAAAAGCCCAACTGAAGAAAACATCAGGGAGAAAAATATAAACAAGTGCGAGTGCAAGTAAGGAAGAAACAGATACGGGGAAAGCAGGCATCTGTGAAGCTCGGAGGTAGTCTAGGGGGTAACCGTGGAAGTGCTTTGAACAAACCTTTTGCCATCAGCGTTACATTCCGCAATACTTACCTTGTACCTCTTTGTCGCAGGATAAATTAATTACTGTGGTAAAGCAAGAGCATATGGATTCTTTTATTGAAGTGACAGAAATTAAAACTACTGTAAGAATTTAGCACTGATCATCAGTATTGGCAGCTTAAGGTTCTCACCGAATCACTGTCACAAGTGAAGATTTTATTGTGCTATATCATTTTCCAGACACGAGTGACAAAAATGAAAATATATATTCCTTTATTATAACATCTTCTGTAATAGGAGTTAATTTAGTTTGCAGTTTCACCTTTAGCAGTAGAAATGCCCCTTATAAAGAGCATTTATTGGCACCTTTGATGTGCCAGTGTGACCGCTGAAGAAGTGACCTGCATTTCACAGATATAAATTTTTTAAATTTATAAATTTTCATTGCTGTTTTGCGATAGGGATGGATTTGTTTTGGTTTGGTATCTACACTATTTCATTTTGCCCTTGCTCCTAAAACTCATTTATAAGCAGAATGCTTCCAGCTGAATTAATCATCAAACAGCCACGCTTCTCTTTTGGCAAGAACCAGTCAGACAAAGTCTGACCCATACCGGTGTTAGAGATAGCAGATAATCCAGCACTACACTGTGAAGCTCAGCAGAAGTCACAAGCAAGAGTGGGAGAAGCTGAGAGCCATCAGTGTGGAGAGTGCACTCTTCCCCTTGGATTTGGGCTAGCTCTGGTCCTTGTTTCAGGGTGATGCTGCCAGAACAAGATTCACTTTCCTGTTGTGCTCTCGATGTACCGGGCATCAAGAGACTCCATTGTGTCTGCTGTTTCATTTGACTCCTGGTCAGCTGTGTCCGCTGAGGCGTCCCAGGGATGACGAGCAGCAGCTGAAGGACTCGGCTCGGGACCTGTCGTAGGTGCTGCTGCTGTAACCCTGCACAGCACAGCAAGGGCTGAGGAGCTGATGCAGAACGGTGATAAGGAAGTCTGAAGTAGGAGTAACACTTAGTCGATGCTTTCTCCAGCCAAAATCAAAGTCAGGGAACCCCTTATTCAGTTGCTGGTAAAACCTGGGGTTTAAAACATACAGGCGTTGGTTTTTTTCCTTGCAATATGACTGTCCTAGTGTGCGTAAACCCTGACAGGAGGTGTGGCAGCAGCGCTGGCAGCCCCCGGGCACGCAGCAGACAGGCCGACGGAAACGCCTTTGTGAGGTTTTGTGCTGGCACATTCCTCCCCGACCTCTTCGCTTCTCGGTGCTAGAGGAACTGAAAAGCACATTTCTGCAGACGTGATACCGGGCAGCCCGAGACGGAACCGTGTCGGTGCCCCGCACCTCGAGCTGCTGCATCCCATCGGTGGCGCCGGGACGGTTACAGCAGTACAGGCTGTAATATACAACTCTGCTTTGAATACTCAATTGATCAGCCTACTAGATGTTAATGACAGTTCAAAATTTTCCTGCTTCATATTGCTCCTAATCAATTTAAATAACAGATTGCTACAGAAGACTGAATTAAACTATTTGTGACATTAATTCCATTTTTGTTTTATGTCTAATGATATAAAACTGCTAATTGCTTTGCAGTTAGTGAGTGATGGATTTTCAAGAAAGCAAAGCTGTTCCAACTTTCTTTAAAAAACAAATGAACGGAAGGATATTTAATGGGACTTTTTTCTTGCAGATTTAGGTCCTGCCTAGGAATCTGGCGGGGGACAGAATAAGGTGAGGAGAAAAACTTCTTAGTGCCAAACTTTTTTTTTCGCTGATTATTGCTGAGTTGCAATGCTACTTTGGGAGAGAGGATGCACGCGCAGGGAACCTCTCCGTACCTAAGAGCCAGAGAACAGAAAGGTGGCATAACCAGCTCGTGAGATGTTTTTCTGGTGTCACTCCAGCTCTGAGCCTGCAAAAGGATGCTCAAAAGAAGTAGGTCTTGTTGGTCATCATTACTTCTTAGACAAATATTCACTGCTTGTGAATGTCACAACTGTCACTCAACCCCCCCAAATTATACATTGACAGTCTATTTAGAGTGTGACTCATTCTCATTAAGAATCTCTCCTGCTAGAAGAAAACAAAAGGGGTTGTATATTTACTCCCTTTAACTAGAGTCACAAGTGATTATGGCTCTTTATAAAACACTTGAGAAATAGTGATAAAACTCTTCAGAAATGGTGATACACTGAAAAGTGGTAAACTGGCTCAGGAAGAAGTAAATTTCTCATATGACCCATCAAGTGATGAAGTCAAAATGAGACGCCTGTTGAAGACGGAGGCTAATAAGTGCTCCATAGATAAGAAAAGGATTATCCTTTTGTCTTAAAAGTTAAAGTTCAAGAAGGAAAGCTTGAGGCTTTAATTTGTTGCTCTATCAGGGAGTTGAAAAAGAAACTGATTTAATACACTGTTCCTATAGTTTTGTTGGATGTAGCTCATCAGTTCTCTGATTCACCTCATACGCCGATCTTCTTCAAAGATTCTGAAAGGGTTATGCAAAGATTCAAAAAAATGTCCATTGTCTTTTGCTGCTGTTGCATATTTTGCTGGCACAGTGGAGGCTGCAAGGCACAGCTTGAGGCTTCTGCTGCTTTTGAGAGGTTTCTCATGCAGCAGGTGAGTTCAAACTGTTTACACGTTAGTTATTTGAAGTCAGTCCCCAGCTGCTGAGACAGGAAACAACTGTGGGCAGAGACAGGTTGTTGAGATCGCTTTTTTGAACGCTACCGAGTGCAAACAAAAGCTTTTCAGCACCGGTGGGTTCCTTTGTCTCCCTGGTGCCTCACTGCAGCTCCTGGCACATAGACGTTAGGGAAAAGGATTCTCTTTGAGGAAAGATCCGACTCTCAGATCCTTTGGCACGCATCATTTTTCAAGTATCTTATGCTACGTTTTACATATTTCACTCAAAGTTTCACGTTTAACTTTAGTCATGCTTTTCAGCTCAAAGACCTATGGGGTTTTGTAAGATTATTTTTCATTTATTGGGGACTTCTACTTTTTAGGGATTTTTACTTTTTAGGGATTTTTACTTTTCAGGGATTTTTACTTTTCATAATACACTCTGGAATTCTCATGGGGTAATTGACTACTGTTTAACAGTCAACATAACTGTAACAATATAACCGTAAGTAGGCCAGTAATAAACTATAAACGACAGCACTTTGAATCCATCTTTCCTAACAAAAATTCTCCTCATTTGTCTTTCCTGGCTAGATAGCTCTAGCTGAAAGTGAAGGAGCCTATCAGAGCATCAGAAACATAGAACAGAGATTTTTTTTCTCTGACCGTGTCGTTTTCACAGAAAGCTAATATTTCAGTTCTGTAATTGACTGTATTAACCCAGAAAAAAAGATCTTTGTATCACTGGGAAAGCTCAAAGACTTAACATGTAGATACTTTCTAAGGAGCAAGAGTTATTGGAATGCAGAGGGAACAGGGTAAAACAACACTGGAAGTATTGGGAAGCTGTCAAAGAAATCATTGTTACACACTCACCCAAATAATCTGTTCAGGTCAGTGTGTCTCAAAAAGGACATAGATGGAATAGCTGGATTCGGAGATCAGTTCTGGAAATGACTAAGTGCTTGGAGAGAATTTATGGGGTCTGCAGGGCTGAAATGGCCTGAATTTATTGGTAGGTGAAATGACAGGAGATAGGGAGATCTGATAAACATAAGAAGTAATGAGCAGTGTTATGAAATTAAATTGTAGGTGTCTGCACATCCTTTATTGTGGAGAAGAAAACAGAGGGTCTGCCATTGTACAAAGGTGGGAGCAAGTTCAGGAAAACAGACGCAGGGAGGTAGTTTTCCGCACTATTTGCTGCTGAGACTCATTGCTGGGAATTGTCAATAAGGCCAAAACCTGCATCAGTTATGGGAGATCAGGCATTCATGGGGATAACAGGAACCTCCAGACCTAGTTCAGGGAAGATTAAAAGCTAAGCAAAACCAATTGCAGCGGATAAAGGTCTTTATGACCCAACACTTGAGCTAGGATCTAGTTGGTGTCCTAGACACGTACAGCACTGGCAGTTTCTGAAGGGCACCTGCTGCAGCCCTGTTCTGAGGGAGAGGAGTGTGGGTGCAGTGTGCCTGGAGAGACCTGGCTCCTCTGGGAGTCCCGGGGGGCACAGAAAAGGGCAGAGACAGCAATTGAAGAGCTGGCCCTGCTCAGGGCTGGAATGGTGCCTGCTGTGACCCTTGGTGTGGCACTGGGACACAGTGAGAGGCGCTGCGAGCCGCACACCTGGGGCAAGGCGTTCTGCCTCTGCCACCCGGGTGTGTGCCCGCCCGGGCAGTCAGTGCTCCGTGGGGCTGCGGGAGGGGCAGACCCCCACGCTGGTTTCCACTGCTGCTGCACTGTCCATACCCCGAGGCAGAAAGAACCACCGCAGAAAAGACAAAAGGTCAGTGGTCTCCCGGTGACCAGCTGCTCGCATGGGAAAGGTTTTGTTTCAGTTACTGGGGGACTGCGCATAATTTCAGAGGGACCAGCAGGTCTGGCCTCTAACCTGAATTTCTCTACTACCAGTAGCAGGAATTTGCTTTCTTCACTGTAGAAAAGAAGGAAACAAATCAAAATTTGCCAAATGGAGAATACCAAAGTCATTAAGGGAGAAAGTTTTGGATTTTTTTAAGCTTCAGTTCATAACAAATAATGACAATTTGAAAGCAAGCTGTTGGGAGGAAAGGGTTAAAACCAGATGATTTGGCAAAGAAGGAATAATTTCACTCAAACTGGTGTTGCAGCTGGGAAAGCTAAGAATGTTGGCGTGGGAAACTCTGCTTATTATGCCTAATGTTGTTCATCCTCTGCCTGTTTTGAGAATTCCTGTGTAGCGATACCACTCTCATAGACATGCTTGTCTCATGCCGGGAGAGACAGAGATATCATAAAAGCACAGCCTCGTGGTAAACTGTGTGAAGCCCTTTAATGCATTTAATACATAGGCAGGCAGGAGTTCCCGCTGCTGGGCGTGAGCTGAGCCTGACAGAGCCTGTGTCCCGTGTGTCTCTGCCACCCAGCGTCGTTAGTGAGGTAATGAAATAAATCTACTCTGCATTTCGGCTGTGATTTGGTGGTTGCCATGGTTACCTGTATATGTCGATTCACACACGTGCTGAGAATCCCCTTCAGGTATAAACTCTAACAACATTTTAGTTTGACTTTTTGAGTTAACTACAGAAGTCTCAAAAAACCACTCTGAAGATAATTTCTTCATTTCTTTTGACACAATTTATCATGTATTAGTTTTTAAAATAATTAATTACAGTCCCTTGTGGAATGATTGGCACAATGTGTGGTATGTGTCATCACCACAACTGCTGTAGAAGGAACCCACCAGCTGGTGGGAGTATTAGTTTCCTCAAACTTTAGCAGGGAAGGGAAATACAGGAAATCTCAGAAATAAGATTTATTTTCTTAAGTGTTTCCCTGTGCAAAACCACTCTCACCGGTATCTGAATGTAAAAAGATCTACGGTGCCTTGTTTGGCAACTGGGAAGGCATAAAAGGACAGTATCATAAGGAACACTTGCTCTGGCCGTTTTTAGACTTAGCACTACCAAAATGAAAATTGCCCATTTTGTCTTGTCTTTTGTGGTTAATATTGTGCTTCAGAGTAGCAAAGTTTTAGTCTCTCTCTTTTTTTTCCCTCTCCTATCCTTAAATATACTTTAAAGCCTGTGCATTAGTCCATTGTGTACATTCCAGCTTCCTCAGCCATCAGGATGGCTGACCAAAGAGGCTTCTGTGGGGAAAGATACCGAGGAAACTCTCATCTCCATCTTGTACCACCCTGAGAGTGCTCAATTTTTGGTAGGATAGAGCCCTTTTACCACCAGTACAAGTGGAGGACAGTGAAGTGGTGNAAAAGATCTACGGTGCCTTGTTTGGCAACTGGGAAGGCATAAAAGGACAGTATCATAAGGAACACTTGCTCTGGCCGTTTTTAGACTTAGCACTACCAAAATGAAAATTGCCCATTTTGTCTTGTCTTTTGTGGTTAATATTGTGCTTCAGAGTAGCAAAGTTTTAGTCTCTCTCTTTTTTTTCCCTCTCCTATCCTTAAATATACTTTAAAGCCTGTGCATTAGTCCATTGTGTACATTCCAGCTTCCTCAGCCATCAGGATGGCTGACCAAAGAGGCTTCTGTGGGGAAAGATACCGAGGAAACTCTCATCTCCATCTTGTACCACCCTGAGAGTGCTCAATTTTTGGTAGGATAGAGCCCTTTTACCACCAGTACAAGTGGAGGACAGTGAAGTGGTGACTGTGCCTCTCCTCTCACTCCCTGCTCTCCCTCAGCACTGGGGAGGAGAAGGCAGGACTGGATGGGCTCCCAGTTTGTTCTGGGACTAAAGGAGGTCCAAGCAGAGTGGTCACACAGCAAGGGTGAGACACTGGACGCTGCATCCCTGAGCTAGCAGCACACAGGGACTCAAAGATGAAAGAGGGAAATGGACCAGAAAGTGCCGTTCTAGTTTGCAAATAGTTGCTAGAAAATATGGGAGAAGCAAACTGAAGGGAATAAAGCCAGCAGGTCAGTGCTGTGGTGGGGAAGGAGTTAAGGCTGGTGTTTCAAACAACACATTCAGTGGTCTTAGAGGAAGGAGAAAGGAAACACTTGAAGTATCTAAACTGAGTCTGACAGCCTTGAAAAGCTCCTAAGGAATTAATACTCATAGACTCCCGTGGAGATACAGCTTGTAATATTATTACCTTTAACTTCCCTGTAGGCTTGTGTAGAAGAGGTGTTGAGATGTCAAAGGCCAGATCAAAGCACTTTAAAATATCCTCCTCTTTTTTACAAAATTACACAGGCCATTTCTGTTACATGTAGATTAAATGTTTTGCATTGTGGTAATACCTAAGCCTTCTGCCTGTTTTATAAAAGAACAAGTAAATACAGACATGAGATTTCAGAAAGGCAAACCCAAAAAACATCCTCTGTCAGCTGCCTTTCTCTCAGCATTAGTCCAGTCTCTGGCTCATCCAGACTGGGACCTTGCAGCAGGGTGCAGGTCAGAGCCGGGCAGCTCTGCTCCGCAGACCTCCTAACCCTAAACCTTAACCCCTAACCCTAACCTGTAACCCTAACCTCCTCTGATGGGAAACCGGTAAAAACATCCTCTGCAATACACTCAAGCTAACAACCTGTGCTGGATGCTGGGTGTGATTAGATCATGTGTCTTTTATATCTCTACACTTGTATCAGAGAGACTGGACCATGGAATACAAGCCCTACATTGGATCTGTACAGAAGAGAGGAGCACTGTTCTAATACATTGAGAGATTAGGCAGAGCATAGTCCTGCCTCTTCCCCAAAGACCTAGTACCTAGCAGTCAACCATTCCCATATGCATTGAGTAAGCTTTATTCTGTCACTTCTTTGTATGTAAGCAAAAAACCTAAAAATAATCCCCTTTTCAGGAGCTCAGTTGACTAAGAACACTGATGAATTATCTATTATCAAATAAACATGTAGAATACTGGACTTATGAGTGAATCACTATGCAGGAAGAGCTCTGTATGCTGATCTCTTAATGGTTAAAGGTGTAGTTATCACATTTCTAAGCTATGCCTTTCGAGTGATGAGAATGCAGTCAAATGCAACTAATAAGAGTTTGGAGTAACGCCAGAGAAATCATACTACAGCTATAGGCTGTTGCAGAATGTTAATATTCAAGTACATGTTTAGGTATACTCTGGCAGACAAGCGCTGCAAGTTCTAGACCTTTGCAATATAGATTTGCATAATGAGAAAAATTAAACAAATCAGGTAGTCCAGCGTTCATAACTGCATGTTTGGCACGGAGAGATGTTAACCATCCAGTTTTGCATAAACATGCGCTGACATCCTGCTCCAGACACTGCCTTCTGCCGCACACCTCCCAGCTGTCCGTGTCTACAGGGCCAACTCCACAGCCTGGCTGGGGCTATTCCTGGGAGGAACCAGGGCCCTAAAGTCGGGACAAGGGGGGTGGGGAAGTCAGGTCTCAACAGACCCTGCTCTGCATGCCCCTGCAGTGAGTGGGCTGGGTCAAGACCCTGCCCAGAGCCCACACCTCCATCTCAGGCAGCCACAGCCATAGCAAGCAGGAGTGACTCTGCTCACCTGATCGGTGTCCCTGACCCTTACCTGTCCTTTCACAGGGAAGGGGGTCCTGTGCTCTGCCATACCTCTCTCAGGCACTGCATGTGCACTGGGCACTGTCACAACCCATAGGTAGGGGCCATGATGTTTATTATAAATTCTCATCAGGCTGAACAAAGACAGCAGACACCTGTCAGGGAATTCTTATGCTTTTATTGTACAGTTGCCATAACTCTGCCAACCAGCTCATTGCTTAGACTCAAAAGGTGCGGCTAACAAACCCCTGAATTTGTACAGATCGCTTCAATAAAGCTCTCAACTCCCACAGCAAACTCCACAAAGATGCTGGCTCAAAAGCCACACCGCTAATACCCAAAGGTGCTGACTAGCAAGCCACAACACACCGTAAAGCAAAGGTGCTGTCTCACAAACCACAACATGCTTCCGCAAGCTCCCCAGTTGAACAACAGAGTTCAGCATAGCATAGAATATGATAGCCGTACTTTGTTCAGGCAAAACGTGAGAACAAAACAAAGAATT
>VXAX01002159.1:526651-538705 GCA_013399835.1 Leptocoma aspasia | reverse complement strand
AAGTTGGCTCAGAACACGCTGCCCCGCCTCTGCAGGACCCTCTCCTCTGCCGTCCTTTCCTGTAGCAATACTCAGAATGTTTGAGACAAAACATGCTTGGGTCTGGTCCTCTGCGGCCACAAGTCAAGGAGGAGAGCAAGTTCCTGGGCATGGTGAGGTAAATTGAGACCCGAGTCCTCTTTTTTCTTTCCTGTATCATACAAGATTTCTTGAGGATTAAGGCAGCCTCCTTTGTCTTCTACTTGTCAGTCTGAATAGAGCACATGCAACTTAACTGCATAAACCACGAAGAGAAGTTTGAGAAATGCATTACTGTGAATTGAGTTAGATTTTTTCCCCCGCATCTTAATAGTATGCACAGAAAGCCAAGAACTGAAAATACGTAACAGCATATGGTTTAAGCGTAGCTCCTCTTCTGTGCAATATCTTAACCAAATCTAACATCCTTAAGTTGTATCAAATACTTTAACCAAATCTTGCACAATAAACAGATGACAGTGGTCAGTAAAATGTAAAAAACATCAGTAAAAAACAGATGACAGTTTAAGTGGTCACTTAAAAAAAAAAAAAAAGGAAGAATAGCTGAATGCTTTTCAAGGCAAAAGAAGAATCTTTTTCTGACAAAAACATCACACAGCAACATTGCAAGAAGGGTTACGAAGATAATTCATCTTCATTAACAGTGCTTTCTCCATCCATTCTTAAACATAGTTGCACTCAAATCTTTGGTCATTGAAATGAGATTTATGAGGACAGATTGACAGTCCAGCATCAAAATCTTGCATGGGCTTCAACACAAATGAAGCTTTGACAAGCCATGTCATCTGAACACAGATAATGGAATCTGTCAACATTACACACCAAATCCAATACACAAGGAATAAAGTAGGAGAAAAGAGTCACATTTTAATTTTCTCAAAGCACATGTTTTAGTTCTTACAAGGAGCAATGGCTGGGGAAGTTCTGGAGTGGTCAAATGTGCTGTCCAGATTTGGATCGCCTCCTTTGCCTCCACACGGATGGACAGAAGTTACCCCTCTGCGTGGGATTCATTTTATACCGTGTGCGTGTAACTACAGGGTGGCTTGAAAGCACTTTTTTCCTGAATTCTTACAGTTCTGCAGGCAGCACTGTTATTGATACAGGATGGCCTCTTTACCAAAATGAAAAAGGAAAGATTCAGTCCTCGGTAGAAGTACAATTTTAAAAGTGACTATGTCCGTGCGTGTCAGTTTTCAGACCCATAGTTTGGCTGAGCATATGAACACTTAGGAAGATCTAAGAAGAATTTTCAGATGTTTAAAAATTTATTTAGAGATAGATAAGAGGTATACTTGTTTCTTGTTATTTCAGCCATTAGCACAAGAAGGGTAATGTTATCTAAGTACTGAGGGTTTTTAGCATCATCCTAAAAGCAAGTGCAATGTAAGACATGCTGCATATAGACCCACCAAGAATTGTTTCCGCTAATTCCATTCCTTTATTGGAAAATGAACAGAGAAGTAGCTCTGTTAAGGTAAGATGGAGCAGAAAAACCTAATCGAAGCAAAGTGGGATGTAAAGTATCGTGCAGCATTAGTGGCTGTATGCCAATCCAAGTGAAACTGCTGACTGTAACTCTTACATATCGCAGACCAGTGCGTTCCTAGCCAGGTCTTGCTATAAAGAGGCTCGGCTAATGCTCTTCTTATTTTCCACAAATCTTTCAGGGCAGGTTTCAAGAAATACTGCCAAATATCCATACCTAAGAAAGCATTCTAACATGTTTTCAGATTTCTCTCCGAAATAATTCTTTAGCTTTCTTATTCTCTTAGTCTCAGCACTGAAGCCTTTTAAAAATTCATCTCACTTACTGTCCCTGATTTTCAGCCAAAGTCCCTGATTTCCTCTCCCCGTTTCACGAGATCATTGTCACCTCCTTGTCAAGAACCCAGAAGAAACATTATTTTTATTTTTGCGTGTTTCTTTCAATTCTAAAAACTCCTCAGAGCTGAAATTCTTTTCAGCCTTTTGTGCCTTTCAATTTCACTTATTCTCATTTATGCTACGCCCTCTTCCTTTTTTCTTTTAAGCTTTCCTTTCCTTTACAATCCTTTCCTTTACAGCTTTTCCTGCATTCTCCCTTGCTATACAGATGCAGAGAGAATGGTTTTTACCCCACGCAAGCCCAGCAACTGAGTCTCTGCCCATGTAGTTCAGCTGAGCTCCACTGTTATTTGGTCTGGTTCCTCTCTTCCATTCCATAATAAAAGAAGTCAGGGAGCTAGGTCACAGCCTACAGTAACTATTATCTGATGGTTTTGTTCTCTGGCTTTTCTGAAAAGGAACACCGAGAAATCTAAAGAGAGAGTTTCAGCTGGAACTGTAAGGGCAAAAGGTAGAGCGAGATGTATGTCTCTCTGCAATTAAAACAGGGGCCACTTTTAAACCAGTAATACAAATTTTCCTGGTGCACTGTCCTAACATCCTAAGTAATTCAAAGACTGCAACACAACAATATAACAGATTCTGAGAGGCCTCAAAATAACGAAACACTTCTGGTTTGATAATATGAAGGACACATTTATCATTAAGTGTTTGTCACTGAATGTATTCTTAGCAGACTCAGTTGAGTGAAATGAATTTTCAAAGAACTGCAAGTCCTGCAGTGAAGTCCCAACAGAAAGTTGAGAAAAGCAGATAGAAGAAAAACAACATTGGAAATCTATATTACTAATGCCTTATGCCCACTTTACTGGTTTGATCTGATACGAAAGGTCTGGCGACAAAGAAGGGCCGGGAACAACCTCAGTGGGGGCCCTCACATAAGCGTGTGTGTTTCCTTGTCCAGGTTTATTCATAACGTAGTTGAGAACCCCAGCAGACCCACAGCTTGTTTGTAAAGACAAATCCATCATTCCTCTCAGAACCAAACTAGGGTCACCTAGCTGCTGCCAGGAGTTGGTAATAAATGAGCTGTACAAATACTGAGAGCCTGCCTGGTCAAATGGGATAAAGGTTTGTTGTTTTACAGGAGGTTTACTCCTATAAATAATGTGACTGAATAAACAGTACTTAGCTTTAGAAAACCTGGTACGGTCAATAACCTTGTTGCCGCAAAGGAGAGAAACAAAGCTGTAGAAATTGTACAAATTATTATCCAATTGCACTCTTCTTATCTCCCAGAACACTTCAGAAGACTGCATGATGGAAGGCAAAAAATACAAGTTTCCGTCCCACTAAGCTCAACAGCATACAGCCAGGTATGGTCTAAGTATCAATGAATATGCGTAAGGAGATAAAAGGGTGAGAAGTGCACTTACACCAGAAAGTGATACCCAGATCTGTTGCAAAAGCTACATGGCCCTGGAAATGTTTCTGCCTTTACAATGTGCAGAGTAAGACATTCCTGTATTAGGGGTTATGAAGATCAGCATTTCTGGCCTGCTTCCTTATATGGTAAGGAATTGTAAGGCTTTGAAGACAAACGTAAAATGTAATAGCTCTTAAATCAGTAAAGCTCGTGTCATTGCTCTTTTCAGTACGGTGCATCCAGTATGCATTCAAATTTTTCTTCATTCCTGTTCTCATCCTTCAAAAATTAATTGTTAGATTTGCAGATACTCATAAAATGGCTTGGGTAGAAGGGATTTGAAAGATCATCTGTTTCCAACCCCTGCCTCTCTTCCACCATGGGCAAGGATGTCAACCAGTAGAACAGGAACACTTACAGAGCTGGGACAAGAGGTATTATGCTGCATCAAACCAGTAGCTAAAAAAAAAAAGAAAAAAAAAAAAAAAAAAAAAGAACAAGCTTTTTACAACATTCAGAAGTCTTCATTAGGTCCAAAAATGATTTGGCAGACCTAAATGAAATTAGCTGACCTATATACAACTTGAAGGCAATTGCTCGGAGTTTAGCTAGGTATATCAGCTAGATGGTCTCTGAAAGAAACGAGGGCGGTCAGCTTTGAAGTAAAAGAAGAGTCAGTAAGGGGACGACACTGGAGACAGTGTTAGGGAAGAGAAACAGGTAGTTTGCCTCATCAACAGAGAAGTTAAGGAGGAGGTTTATTGTGATATGCCATAAAACGAGTAAGGCTACTACAGAGTCCATGGTTTTATTTGAGACTAAAGAATGTCTCCTGTCCAAAAGCTTGTCTACTTTCTTCTACTAAATCAGCTGATCTAGTAAAGACCTCTACCTGTGATTTCTGTTTCTTATGGCCTGCTGTATTGTCCACGGTCACGTTTCAATGTCACAGACATCATACTGAAGTAAGGGGAATTCCACAGCTCGCTCCCCCGTATGCTGCAACTGGCACTAAAACTCTCTTCGTACCAGCCACGATTAGCTGTGAAGATACACTTGGACACAGGTCTTTAAAGGATGTGATGAGCAACAAAACAAGAATTATAGAGATTGCCCTATGACAGTTGTTTAATATAAGCAGCTCATAAAAAGCTAGATTAAAAGCTGGAAGACCCCTACTTCAATATATAGTTTATGGTCCTGTCCATCTCTGCTTAGCATCTTAATAGTTTAATGGCCATATTTTCCAGCGTGACTCTGCAGTGCATAAAAGCACTCTTACTGATTATCTGACATCTCCCAATCCTTTCACCTGTCACAGATGTCCCAAATTGTTACTCCTGCTGCCGCCTCAGTTCTTGCTCTTTTGCTCTTCTTTTCACTTCTCATCTGGACGAACGCATAGCTTTGATCTGTCTTAACGCTCCAAGTGCAGTTAAGAAGCAATACAAAACAGAAAAATGGTGTATAAATAGTCATTATTAGGAAAATACAGTGCTTTTCCCTTCATTTCTATTACTTCAGAACAAAACACTGTCATCTCTAATACAAGTAATCACAAAAGGGTGTCAGTACAAGTTTCCATATAATATTTGAAGACTACCAGTGACTCTACATATACCTAAGATGCTAGAAAGAAGAAACACATTATTTTAAGTGAAGTTATAGACATTAAATGTGCCAGGGATGAAGAAGATAATGGCACCAAAACATTTTCTGCTATGCTATTTGTAATTGTTACTGGCTCCATAAAGAGAGGTTTACTCTTTGCTGTACCTTTTTCTCAATGAAATGCATTTCCTCAACATATATTGACATAAATGATTCTGTGCTTTATCCAAATGGACTTCTTGAACACAACCTTTATCAATGTTAAGTGCTTAATAACTACAAGCTAAACGCGACCGTCTCTTAGCTGGACCATTATACCCATTAAACCTTTAAATAAAGCCATTTTCAACTTATGTACAAGGTAGGATGTTTGTAGTATTTTTTTAAGCAAGAATCATGCCACAAATAATTCTGTACTATAGCTTTCTAAAAAAGCTAAAAAAAATTAAAAGAAAAATACTGGCTGGGAATTTCTACCAACAACATTTTTATTCCTTTTATAATATAGAATACAGGCATAAAATCCAGAAACTTTGTAGCAGTCACCTCTATGGGATCTAAAATATTCAGAACATCCCTTGATAATGGTTATTAGAAGAATATATGGAATCCCTTAAATAACAAAAAAAAAGCCTTAAACTTTTCCTGAAACAATAAAAATTTCCCTTTAAGCAGGACTTCTCCAGAAGATACTGAGGAATACCGAATGAGAAAGCTCTGTAGCCTTGATTTAGTGCTAAAAAAATGTTAAAGTTAACCAGTGAAGTTCACTTCATACCTAAGATGTTATAGTCAAAAGCATTGCAGGGCTTCTAAAAAATTTAAATAATCACGGAAAATATAAATTCAGCCACAAAAATAGTACCGAAAAACGTTAAGGTTCAAAATGCACTCAAGTCCACCTGCTTCATATCTTAAGTGTCACCCAAAAGATCGATATCAGTGTAAACTGCTATACCAAACTGACCTTCATAGGCAATAGCTGCATCAAAATATAAACAGTCACTAGCAAAAGTGTCAGAAGAAAGCAAACGGAGCTTAGTCCCTCTTACTGTGTCAGTCATGGATTTTAGAGCAACCAACCAATGTCATTCCATTCCCAGTTAGTACTATTAAATTTATCTTCCTATGAGCAACTAATGTAAAGAATGCAGAGCATGGGTAACATGATTGCTGTTGCCCAGCCCAGTGAACAGAACTGCTGCATCTGCATTGTGAACAATCTGGAAGCTGTGAGGAAACATTGATGAAAATCCTGATAAAAGACAATGAAAAAATAACCCGACTGTACAGTGAGAAAAGCATGAGTGTTGTTTCAATGTTAGCACAGGATAAATAATGCTATGGCCTGTGTGAACTATGCAGCTGGATAATCATCATTGAGCCACACCTGATACACATGGATCAATTAATAAGAGAAGGCATTGTCAAACTACTTATGTCCAGCTTCCTAACTTAGTTCCAAATTATTTTTAAGAAACCCATTTCATACAACATATACTGCAAGGCAGCTATATTTGACAACTATTGTAACTATAAGAGAGTGTAAAATTAAGGATTAACCTTTCAACATGTAGACATTTTCTTGGAATGATACACCTGAGATGGCAAATGTACCCAGCACAGCCAACATGACAGAGCAAGTTGTTTTCTCCAACTTTCAACAGCAAAACTATTCTTTATCTCTTAAGTGAAATTTATAGAACTACGGCACACAATGAGTGTGATTGAGGCACTCATATAAGACTGACTCAGCACTCCTTTAACAGTTCACCAAATACATTTTTTATGCCCAGCCTAAGTATTTTTAGTACTGTGACAAGACCTCTGTCCTTCAGCACTTTTGACATCAGATTTAGCAGAGAGATGGGATTTCATGCCTACAGACCATATTGTGCTATGATAGTTTTGATAAGGACTTCTGATCATCATCTTATAACCTAGTCTGATGGCCTTTTTCTAATGCAAACCTGCACAAACTAAGATAAAATTCTACTTAAAGAAGACCTTACTAATTAGCCCTTGAGCACACTGGCATACTTGGGTCGAGAACCCAGGAATCTGTACTTCTAGGTTCACATCACTCAGCTCTGATGTCAGTGAGGTCAGGTGTGGAACTTGTTACACCACAGATCTATACTGCTGATGTTCTGTGGAGTCCTGAGGAAACAGTGTAAGAAAGACCAGTTTTGCCCAAACTGATGGGGTCATGCTGAAACAATTTCTTTGAGGTCAATTAAAATGACCTCCCAAGCAATGTTGCTGTTTCTTCATGCTAGCAGAAACTGCAAACTATCTGCCCATTAAATCTAAATGAGCCCTATGATCACTTCAGTAAAAAATGAAGGTAGTAATGGTTAAATGCTCAGAGATGGGGAATTAATGCTTATGTAGATTTTTGACAACTATAATTGATAAGCATTATTGTTAGTGCATCATCTCCATAGTGATAGCCTAGTCCGACACAAAGACTCTGGCTTTGTCTAGTTCAAAGAGGAGACTGAGGGGCAACCTCATTGCTCCCTGCAGGTTGCTGAGGAGGGGGTGTGGAGAAGAAGGTCCTGGGTTCTTCTCCCTGGGAGCTGGGGACAGAATGCCTGAGAATGGCTCAAAGCTCTTCCAGGAGAGATTCAGACTAGACATTATTAGGAAGCGTTTCTTTACCAAGAGAGTGGTGAAACATTGGAACCGGCTTCCTAAAAGCTTGTTGATGCCCCAGGCATGTCAGTGTTTAGAGACATTTGGATTGTGCCCTTAATAATATACTTTAACAATGTTTCAGCCCTCAAGTGGTAAGGCAATTGAACTAGATGATCAATGTTGTTCCTTTCCAAATGAACTATTCTATTCTATTCTATTCTATTCTATTCTATTCTATTCTATTCTATTCTATTCTATTCTATTCTATTCTATTCTATTCTATTCTTGATGCTACTATACTTCTTTAGCTAGGGAAGAGGTTAAAGCATCTCAACTTAGCGATACTAAGGTTTTTCAAAAGGGAGTAACTGTATTCACTTAATATTAATCTTAAATGCCATTCCCAATCACCCTGATTTTTTTTTAATTTTTTTTTGCACGTGACTAACCCTAAAGTTAATTGCTTTGCCTATCCTGGAGGAAGTACTAGCCTGAAATTCAACAAAAATCTAGCATGGAACAGAAGCATTGCTGTAAGTCTGAGTAACTTGGTGGAAGTATTGCAACTACTTCTTCTCAAATCCCTGCTAAAATTTCTTGAGAGTTTTGCATCTCCAGGAATTTTATCATCTGCTAGTTTTTTAAGCATTAAGAGTTTTAGCACTTCCTGTAGTAAGGAACAACATGCACGTTCAGGTGAGATACTAGAATTTTTCTATTTTGAGAGAGTTTAAAACTCTTGTCTGTGGAGGTAAAAAATTATAAGAGTTATTGTTACCTACTGAGGTAGAATACAGCTAGAATTTGGATACATGATCGCAACTCCCCTGTACAAATATAGAGCAAGAGAGTGTTTTACTGTTTCAAGTCAAGTGGTAAAGAGAACAAAAAAAGATAAATACCTACCTGTCCTGCCTGTACTTACCACCACGGCAAATGACGAGTGGAACTGGTAATAAACCCCTGCTTTCTGCTCTCAGCCACATGTCCTGATCGGTAGGTCTTGTGGCCTCCCATCCCAAAAGAATCACTAGAAAAGAGGAGCAGGCAAAGATGAAGCAGAGGGCAAGTTAGGAGAAAAACACACATACATCTGCCTTGTTTAGCCTATTTGCCAAAGGAAAGGAGGCTTATAAATCAGTTGTACGTGGTTCTGTGTTCCTCAGGGATAATTAAACCTTTTCATTAAATATAGGAGAGCGGTGTGAGGTCTCAGCATTAGAACTTTTTAACAGTCTTGTAAAGACTGGTGAGAGAGATAACTATTTCTCCAATGAGAAACAAAGGTTCACCACCAATTTTCTTCTTAACAGATGCCAAATTAATCATGCAAGCAGAACAGCTTCTACTGTAGCTTACTTGCATTGCAGATCACTGAGAATCAACCCAAAAGACAATACAAGAGAAACTGAGATCTACTCACTTCCCTGCTTATAGGAATGTTTATTTTAGTATGCTAGCTAGAAGAAATTATAAGAATTCCTCAATCCACTAAACATCTGCTCACTAAAATGTGTTAAGTAACATGAACCAAGCAAATCACAGAGCCTAGCTTTTTAGAAGACTATCCCATTTATGTAGCAGGTGCATTTTTTTTTTTAAAGAAAACAAGGCCAGAACTATAATTAGGTCTGGGATAGACAAAGAGAATGTCCATTAGGAAAGCAGAACGTGAAAAGCTGAAATAAGTTAGAGTGACGACATTATATTTTGATTCTTCAAATAGAAACATGAAAGCCTTTTCAGTCCTATTGGAGTAAGTTACATTGCATTGAAATCTTAGCACTGGGAAAAACCTGTGCCAAATTTTAAATTCTACTCTAAGTACTCAATAACTGTTTAGTCTAGCTTCACAGTAAGGTCAAGGTGAGAAGGGCTTCAAAAAGAGGAGGGGATGACCCAGAACAGTTTTTCTCATCAGGGAAGTTCATGACAACTTCAAGGCAAGACAGAGATGGCTGGACAAAAATAAAATCAAATCTCTCAATACAGTCTCGAATTGGGCTACATTCTTTTCACCTATCTGTGCACTTTACACCATTGGGGCCTCTTTCCTAACCAGACAGATTACCATTTCAATGTTGTAAAAACTGAATTCTAGTACTTTAAACTTGGACCGGATACATCGAATCTACTCTTCTGGGTTGCTCTTTAAAATTTTTTCCCCTGGATTTTGCAGAGGCAGAAATAATGTTTAATTCTGAAACCTTCTCTACAATGTTTTGTTAACTTAATGGCTGGACTCACTGTGCACATTTGCAAAATTATAAATGTAATTAATTTAAGTGGCTAATCATGCACTTTAGAAGTTTACACTAAACAGTCCTGTTATGCGGATAGCCATTTCTGTTTACTGCTATGTAAATCCTAACTATATTTCAAAGCTACTCCTTAGTACGTGGTCTGGAAATGCCTTTTTAATTACATTATAAACAAGTTCCTATTAAAATAACACTATTAGTCATTAAAAATAGGACGTTCTATAATGTATAAGGGTTATTGGACTTGTGTAACATGCATGGTGATGGAATTTTTTAATTGCATGATGACAGGATCATTTTCCATAGGACTTGCATCTTCTTCAGTGTGCCAGTATTCATCTAATGAGCTGCTATGCAGCACTTTGTCCATTCTTCCTGAATGCTGTCTCTTTATCCAGCAAAATCTATTCCTTCTCCCTCCTCATTAGCTTTTTATCAAGTCTTATTGTGTGCTGACAAGTAACAGTTTCCCTGGTTAGTTCCCATCCCCATGTCTTACTTATGTTTTACCTAGTCTTAAATTTATTCCCTTCCATAGAAACTGAGGCCTAGCTGGTTTTTTTTGCTCAGCCTGTCCTAGGCTTAGATGCTTTCCTATCCTACCCCTTTTCTTACAAGAGCTTTTCCTGAGCATTCTTCTCTTTTCTGTGGGCTTTTTTCCTTCTATCCTCATGTTATGTGATCTTTTCTTCCATATGTACTGGAAGCCAATTGGATACCTGCTTCACTCTCAGGTTCTTCCTGTGACTTTTCTCTTCAGGTTACGGAGAAAGAAGTGTAAACAGTCAGTACAAAGGCACAGATGTACATGCAATCGAGTCACAAAAGGGAACCATAAAATTTACAGGCTGTTCAACCATGAACATTAGAAAAATCTCAAAAATGCATGTACAGACAAGTGTTAGCATCAGCACTTCTCTGTCACACTTTCAAGCTGAATACTGGCAATCCTAGGAGGTTTTTTTCTGATTGTTTAATGTGGAAATCAGAAGGAATTATGCTCTTTTGCTCCACTCTAACATAACACAAAGGAGCCAAGGGAAGGGGGGAGGGCAGTCACCAACAGCGGCTATTCTATTGTTTTCTCTCAAAAACTTGGCAAAGCAACAAGCTAGACACAGCTGAAATGTGCTGGCTAAAAATTTCTCAAAACTTTCATCTGAGACAGACAGAAACCATGCCTAATACCATCACAGAGAAAGTTTGTCAAAGCTGTGGATACCTGAAAAAAGGGTTGCATACCAAAAATATTAGTAATCTCTATACATGTACATTACCAGCATTGCCTATAATTCTGATTCACATGCTTTTATGCATATGATGCATGAATTATAAATTAATGGTATGCTCTAAATGCACATTGGTTTGGGGTTGTTAGTTTGTGGTTGGTCAAGGAACACTTCCTTGATTTTGGTATTTTTAGAAGTAAGTAATTTGGTTTCAAAACAGGTCTACAAAAATTATCTCAGCTCAAACATGATCTCCCATAGTGGGGAAATTAGGAGTTGGAGTGTTCTTTGTTCATGAGTTTGCATTTCAGATTTTGTTTATTTTTTAAATCGTTTCATGGGTTATTTGCCATTTCAAGTCAGAAAGAAATGCCCTTCATAACGGACTTCCCTCAGTTTATTGTAATCAAAAAGCAGTTATACTTCATTGTCTTGAGGAAGGTAATGGATCACAGGAAAGGATCTGGACATCCTAGGGGGCACGAAATCAAACAGGAGCCAAAAACGTGCCCTTGCTGAGTGAACGGTATCCTGGGTTGCACGAGGCTGATCGAGGGAGGGGATCCGGGCCCTTTGCTCAGCACCGCTGAGGCCACACCTGCAGGGCTGTGCTGAGTTCTGGGCTACCCAGTATGGAAGACATGAACACACTGGAGACAGGGCAACCGAAGGCCACAAGGATGATGAACGGACAAGAAAGCACCTCTCCTAGGAGGCAAGGCTGAGGGAGCTGGGACCGTTCGGCCTTGGAGAAGAGGCAGCTCGGCGAATCTCATCCACCGGTACTAACACCTAACTAACAGGGAGAGTGCAAAGAGGACGGAGTCAGGCTCTTTCCAGCGGTTTTAATCCTTCTTCCCGCAGGGCTTAGCGGCCACAGGAGACACGCTTCCTCCTGTGTACCACCGCCGCTCCCAGCTAAGCCACAGCACCCTGACACGGTCCTACCCTCTATTCGCGCAGTGGAGTATTTCGAAGCATTTTCAAGCTCCGCTGTACCCGAGAGGCACAGGAATGGGTG
>VXAX01002159.1:408212-526582 GCA_013399835.1 Leptocoma aspasia | reverse complement strand
TGGCCCCGCCCCTATATAAGGGGCGGCCTCAGCGCGGCCCCGCTCGCGGCCGTCGCGTCTCCCGCACGGACGGGCGTTCGGGCACCATGGCAGGTCAGTGTGCGCCCGCCCGGCTCGCGCCGCCCTTCGCGAGGGCCGCGGGCCGCGCTCGCGGAGCCGCCGCGCGCTCCCGGCCACGGGATCACCGCGGCCGCGCCTATTTTTAGGCAGCCGTCCCGGCGACGAGCTGGCTCCGGCTGGTGGGGGCGGGGGCTGCCCGCGGGGGTTTCGGAGCCGTCCCGCCGGGCACCGCTGTGCGGTTTGAGAGGACGCGCACGGTGCCGGCTCTCTCCGCGCCTACCACGATGCTCTGCCCCAGGCTCCGTCCCCTAACGGGAGGGATGTAGCCGGCGTGGCGGGGTTGGTGGCCCGGAGAGGCCACTGTAGGGCTACAGCGGCTCACAGAGGAAAACCCGGCCCTCTCCTGAAACGCCGGAGAGAGCTAGTGATTTCTGTGATTTTGAGACTTTGCAGTGAGTAGGTCCTTACGGCTCTCCACGTACGTGTCGCTTATTTCTTCCGGTTTTTTTTTTGTTTTTTGGTTTGGGTTTTTTTGGGTTTTTGTTCGTTCGTTTGTTTCTGGTTTGGTTTTTTTGTTTATTTTTTCCCCGATTTTCACCTGAAGTTGTCAGCAGAGTCGATTTCGTTTTCAGGTCTGGAAGTCTGTCCCCCGATGCATGTCTTGATAAGATGCTCCTGTCTCTAGGAGTCTTGTACTCAAAAAAAAATTCAGATATACTAGCACCTAACTCGGAGAATAGGAGGAAAGGCAAGCACCTGTGGACTCTGGCTAGGTCTACGAAAAAACAATCTTCCAGGGGAATTTTTAAATTATCTGGGGCAAGCACTCCTGTAACGTCCTGCACGCCATGAAATGAAAGATCGCTTCTAGCTCAGACTTCCAGGATGCTTGTGGGTGTGTAAGGGCTAGCACAAAAACTCTTGCAAAGAGATATGTGAACTGGGCAGCCAAAGAATTCTCTGAAGTAGCATGGCTTTGTCTGGGTAAGTCAATTGGAAGCTGTGCAACTGCCTCTCATTCTATGTGTTTTTGCAGACATACTTTTCACCAAGAGTTCATTATATTTCAGGCCTAACAGTGGCTGCTGTGTAAACATAAGATTCTGTGGAGAACGTGTTTACAGAGAATGGGAAAAGGATGAGAAGGGAGACCCACACAGCTGAAACACGTGATGTTTAGGTAGAATGGACTAGTTTTCTGCAGATACAACTTCCACAGTAAGCACCAACTGGTCTTGCCCAAATTGTACCATGGGCTCATGTACTTAAGAATTATATAGAATGCTTAGGTATGACATATAGATAATACAGAATAGAACACAAACAGGATGATATAGAATAGATACAATAGAAACTTAGATATAGAATAGAACATAATTTATTCAAAATTTTGGAAAGTTATGCTGACTTAGATGGTCTCCGAGTTGGCAATATTCACCTCCTGTCAAGAGTTGTAAAGTTTCCTCCTAGAGTTGGGATGCAGTAGGGGGCTTCTTAGCCTTTACTCCATCATTAAATTGACTTTATTTCCCTAAAGACCTTTGTGTGTGAATATTCAGTTTCAAGATGAGAGAGAGTAGAAGTGTACCTGCTAACAGGTCAATGAAGAAAAGATCTGTCTTTCAGTGGCAAGGTCACTTTAAGAATTAGTGCTACACTGCTAGAGGAAAAAAAAAAAACAAACGTCATTCAGATAAATACTGGGTACACTCCCACTTTGTCTACACTGGATTTTTAGTGAGCTGTCTGAGAGCATAGTGTCATACTTCCATGTATTGAATGCAAGTTACCTAGTGAAAAACCTTTTCCTATTAGGAGGATGTTTATACAACTTAAAATGTTACACGCTTGCCCTTTCAAAGAAACATAAAGTTGTTCTGCAGACTGGCTGAATATGAACTAGTACAAATAGGCAGCTAAAAGTGAATTGAAACAAAATATCTTTATTCCCAGCATTATAGAAACTTTTTGATCTTTGTGATTGACCATTATAATCTTAAATCCTTTGGGACTAGTTGGTTTTGCTGCTAAGTAAAATAGAAGGTTTTGTAGCTGGTCTGTAGCTCTTGTAGACCAGATTCACAAAGCTTATAGGCAATTATGGTACATGATTGTCTGTTGTCAACTGTTAAGGGGGTATTAAGTTAAAAAGATATTGACGATGACTGCCTCGCAAACTTAGGAGTTGTGTGAAACAACAATTTTTCTGAAAGGTGTCAGTATTTCAATCTTACTACTAGGCTTGATAGTAAGCCTTTAAGTGCCCAGGACTCTCACTCTGATCTAACCTAGCTAACACCTTCTGAAAAGAAAATAAATCAAAGTTGCTAAAATTTGACTCTTGAAATTCTTAGGAAGAAACTGTTTTGTTGATAGAGTGAAAAATGGATTGGTAGAAAAGAGCGTGCTTTGTAAAGTGATATTACTTCGAAAGAAGGTCTACGTGAAAATATTTAACAGTGAACTGAAGAACTTTTATAAGTTACTTGTTTGCTTTTGTCAGTCCCACTCTGGCAGCTTAAAACAACATGAAAGAATGCAAAGCTTGTATAATATGGCTTCAATAAGTACTATATGGCAAAACAATCTGTCTTAAGCTATATTTAAGATACAGCTGGAGCAGAAGATTATGGTACCTCTTTTTGCTCAAAGAGTAAAAATCGTTCCTGCAAGTTTTAAATTGCTTTTTGTATTACTAGCTATTTCCCATTTAAATCTTGCATTCTTGTGACAGAGCTGCAATCATGGCTCGCAGAACAACTCATCTGCAAAATCCTGAGCTAGCAAAACTTAAAACTGTTGTCTAAGATATAATTCAATGCTTACTTCAATTTGAAAATTAAATGCAAGTTTTACACTGCTTTAGCTTCAGGGTTGAGAGCTGAACCTAGAGAAACTCTGCAAAACCCTCCTAACTTTAGGCCAAAAGCAAGCCCAGAGACTCCAAACACTTTTTGCATAATAGCATATTAGTGGCCAAAGTATGGCTCTTTAGAATTTTGGGCTGTCTCTACATTTGGCATGACTTATTTAACCTCTGGGCAAATTTGAGCTGGTGTTCTCTTGCAACAGTCTTAATTTTGTGGGTCATTTTACTGCATTTTGCCATGTGTCAAGTTACCAATAACAAATATAGCTATGCAAGCAATCTGCTTCATTGAGTCACGTAGGAAGGCTCTATACACAGAATTAAAGGGCATATCTTAGAGGTCTCTCAGCAAGATTACCTAACAATACTAGGTTTCTAATGGATCTGTCTCAGGATAAAGTAGTGGATCATTCTAACTTGACCACGTTCATTTCTTCCAGACCAGTCTTTTGTGACTCTAGCCACAAATGACTCCTACGTGAAGGGAGCACTGGTACTTGGTTCATCCTTGCAACGGTACAGAACAACGAGGAAGCTGACTGCACTCATAACTCCTCAGGTCTCAGATCTTATGAGGTAAGGTCACTTACATACTTCAGGCTGCAACAGTTCCTGCTGATGTGCAGGTTGAAAAATGAAAAGTTAAATTCCTTAATAGTAACCTTTCAAAACTCTGGAAGCTGAACAGCTAATTTCAGCAGAACTCATTATACTATCTGGAGTTCTGTAAGTTCTTCAAACATGAAACTGTTTATGTTTTGGTGTGGTTTTTTTCCTTCCCTACGATGAGTTAAACAAATAGTCTGCAGTTAGAGCTCTAAACCATGACTTGATACTGATATTTCTGCTGGATCTTTGCTCTTTTGTAGTCCTACTTAGAATTGTCCAACAATGTGATATTGCCTGTGCATTTGTTAGTGTTATGTGTATGCATGTGGAGGTGGGAGCAGGGAATTGGTATTTATTTGTTTTGCAGAAGTATTCCCGATTGAGATAACACGAGCTCTATTGAAATCTAGCAGACACTTCAAATTTTATCATGGGAGAAGCAAGCAGAACTAAAGTAGCACCAAGTATGTCAAATCAGCAGCTGACCAGAGGCATCTAACAAGGTCACCACAGTACCTCAAATGAAATTAACAGGCAGCTGCTTCCTACAGCCTCCTTAGAATAGTCTCACTATGGAGTGGACTGGATTCTTTCCACACGTAAGAGGGTAAAAAAAAAAGACAATGAAACAGTTAATAACTATGGGAACTACAGATGATAGGTCAAGATTCTCTGCATGGGGAAGTAATTCTGAAAAGAGTTATCGATATATAGACACAATAGAGAGATGACTCAATAAAAAAATGCAGTGACTCTCCCTGGAGTCTCCTGGCAGCTAAGTGGTTGTATCAATATTAAGATGTTGCATATAGGAGCATCCATTCCAGCCTACTAGGTGAATGTACTCTTCTAAGATGAGCCCTAAATGTACCTACGTGCTAGTGAAAGCCAGCTAGTACTTTGCCCTTAGACCAGTGATACCTACGTACCTAATGGTGGAATTGGAACTTGCATTTCTCGCCCTGTCTCCACTAACAAAGTATGCCTGAAGTTCAGAAGCACTTACCCACCAACTGTCAGTATAAAGACTGCCTTGCAAGGCAGGGTTCCAAAACTCATTTACATGCTCTGTGGCTCAAGTTGTATTGGCAATTGCTGAGCATTCAAGATATGCTGTAGAACATTAAGACTTTACTGATGTTTCCTGTTTTAAGCAGCATGAACACCTTAATCTCTTGAACTAATGGTAATGCTCTATTGATGGTAAAGCAAAGGTTGGATACCTGCCATGAAATTTCACTATGCTGCCTGAAAGTTTGTCACTCTTTGGCGAATATGATACTGGCTCAAAACATTTCTGTACCCACAGCCATGACTCAGTCAGTCCGTCTTGAAAAGACTTTATGAGGTAAAGAAAGTTTTAGCAACTGGATCTAGTCAGATGTCTCAAATGTCCCAGATGTCACAAATCCAGAACAGTGTAAGTATTGCACAAAATTGTGTCTCAGCTGCTTGGGATTCAGCTCTTGTCCTGCTCAAGCTAGTCTAACAGCTTCCCATTTCTTCATTGCCCGCTCAGAGTAGACTGGTAAATTTCCAGAAATCAGAGTCGGCATGAAAAAAAAAGCTTCATGTATGACTTACTGGACTTGATAGCAATTGATAGCAACTAAAATTCTGTGGAAGAAACCAAAAACCCCAAGAGACTTCTCTGTTCTCCAAAATGTGCACATTACAAACTTTGTGGCAGACAGGTGTACTTGTGCGTTCCAACATATGCAGTCAACTCTTACTTCTTTTCAACAAAAAATGTTGCCGGGTTCCCCGTTATTCCACTTCTCTTTATGGAATCTGTCATGCGGTCTGTTGTTGGAGTAACATTAGAACTAAATCTTGACAATTGACTCTTCCCCAGGAGAGTGCTGGAAAAAGTCTTTGACGAAGTCATATTGGTAAATGTCTTGGATAGTGGGGATTCAGCACACTTGGCGTTAATGAAAAGACCTGAGCTGGGCATCACACTAACAAAGCTTCACTGCTGGGAGCTGACACAGTTTTCAAAATGTGTCTTCATGGATGCAGACACAATGGTAAGTGGCTGTGTCTGATGGTACCTCTGAAAGTATCTAGTATCAGGGTTGTTGGATTTTTTTCTGTGGGTGGTTTTTGTTTTTTTTTAAGAGTAGGGGTAATAGAAGCCTTTTACTAGATGGACTAGTAACAGTGAGAATGTGTGTGCCTTCTAAACGAAATTAACTGTAATGAAATCTGAGGGGACTGTTTCTGTAAAGCATTGTCTTCCGTAAGATGGACACTGATACAAGAACTTTCTTTCATGTCTTAATGTTGATGCCAAAATCCTTTAAAACATGATACCACAATTCCTAACCTAAAAGTATTTTTAAACTCCTTTACAATTAGGTTTTGTCAAATATAGATGAGCTTTTTGAGAGAGAAGAGCTATCTGCAGCACCAGATCCAGGTTGGCCCGACTGTTTTAATTCAGGAGTTTTTGTTTACCGACCTTCCACTGAAACATACAGTCAGCTGTTACAGTTTGCTACAGAGAAAGGCAGCTTTGATGGTATGTATTAATTTGTATTTCAGTGTAAGTTAGACCGAAATGGTGACAGTAGTTGGGATGGCTCAGTAGCTACATACACCTCATGGGGATTCTGTATGATAGAATTCTCAATGTAACTATGCAAAAATTGTATCCTTCTCAGAAATAGAGGCTATCATTACAATATGTAGTAAAACTACTTATTTCAGACTTCATGAAATAACAACTGAGTTTGGCCTCCAGACTAACAGGTGTAGAATCATATAACAAGAAATGAAACTCCAGTACTATGCTTCAGACATTCCTAACATTCAAGGCTTGGATGTTCTATACTAACTCAAGCTGCTATAGAAAAAATAGTACTGATCAACTTGAGCACAGCTTCAGAGAATCAAACATTTGAAGATACAGCTATCTCTTCATATGCTATGTGATGGCTTCCTGTCATTGTAGGTGACTGTCTCTTTCCCGATATCAAGTGCATGTAGTAGCCTTGGTTGCTTCCCACTGTAGGTTACTTGGGATCGGCCACTGTACCAGGTTTAAGCTTGAGAAGCCAAGTTGTGCTGTCCTGTAAATCTACTAAATCTGTTACTGTTGCAGTAAAAGTGTATGTCGCTTGGAGACGGCTACAGTTAAAGGCTTCTGAGTATCACTGTCTCCTGTCACTTAATTTCATTATTGTAACTACTGTGGTACAAAACAAAGTCTAACTTAAAAAAAACTACAGAAAACTATGTAAATAAGACCATAAAATGGAACTCTCAGGTAAAAGGTAATGAGCTAGCCTGTTGACTTACCTCTCAGTACTTTGTGAAAAGTAAAATATCCAGATGTCACTCCTAGTCTGCAGAATAATCCTTGTTACTTTAGGGACTCTTGTGTGTGGCCTTCTAAACAGTGTTGGTCACAATTGCATGCTCAATGCTACCCAATGAAAATGAGTACTGCCATGTAATAAAGGTCAAAGGTGCAAATTGATCACCAGCTGTGGCAAAATCTATAGCATAATTCTGAATTGTTGCATTAAAACAAACAAACCCCCAAAAACCAAAACCAACCAAACAAAACAACCAAGCACCCCCTCCTACACCCACAAAAAAAAAATAAACACCCAAACCCCCCCACAAAAAGCAAGCAACCAAAAAAAAACCTCAAATGAATAGATCTGCATTTACAATATGCTTTCTGACTTGAAAGCTAAATCCATGCAATGGTGAAACTTCCTCTGTCCTAAATGCAAAGCAATTATTGCAGCACTTAGCAGCAAAAATAATGGGTTAATTGTTTTGGTATCAAATTTCTAGAACTGTAATTTGTACTTCAGCTTCAAAATCTACTTAGTTTTTATTAAATGGTAGCACTGATCTGAGGAATGAGACCATGGAGACCTGGACCATCTATATAAGCTACTGCTGAGCTCAGGAACTTGGTAGGGAGGAAGGGAATTGAAAATCAAATTGACCTAGAGAGTACTGAAAGAATCTAGGAAATTTAGTAAGAGAAACCTGTGAAGGGTCACTGTTTTTAATGGGACACAGGGATGCAAACTTAACAACCTACTGAGCTATGTGTAGTTGAAGTCAAGCTGCAAGTACCTTGTCTGCAGTAGGAGTAACTAGGGAATGGAAGATCTTCCAGAATATTTCTTGCATGTAACAGCAGACAACTGCCTCCTATGTAGTGCTGTTGTCCAGAAATGGCAGAATGATGGCTGCTTATGTAGACATCTACTCTGTCTAAACTTCATCTTTCTAGATAATAAAGAACATGTCATGCAACTACTCTAGATGCCATCTAAAAATAGTGGATAGGAAAGAAAAGTTTGGTAGTACTGCTACCTTAAGAATGTTGCTATTCCTCAGACAATCATCTGGCTCTTTAGCTTGGGATCCAAAATAGTTGCTTTTACAGTCTTGCTGTATTGTACCTTGATATGTATCTGTAAATATGTAGTTAATATAAGTACTGCCTGATTTTTCACCTTATGTCTGAGATCCTATTTATGTAACAACAGTCCTGTTGAAGTCTAAATTAGGATAGCTAGATGCTGCTTTCATTGTCTGCTTTGGCACAAATGAATGCAATCTGAAAAAAGGCCGAGTGTGTAAAACAATCTGAATGCCAGAAACTCCTGTAGAGTAAGTGAAATACACTGTTGCTGCCCCTTCAGTTCTCTTATGATGGATACAAGTTTTTCAAGAGTGCTTTCCTTCCTTTATGGATTGAGAAGCAAGTCAGAGGCTTGAAATTACTGGACTGACTCTCCAGGCTGTTTCTCACTCTGCAATCTGCATGTATGCTGACAGCTGTAACAGGATACCTAGAATTTATATTTGTCAGTGTACTGTCCGTACATCTAAGTTTATGCCCAGTGTCTAGATACTTCAGCTGCAAAAAGCAAATTCTGCTCAAACAGCACTGATGGTATAAACCTTTATACTGCCCTATGTCGAATCATAGGCCAATAAAAACCTCCTCCTGAGTCAGCAGAGACTGAGTGCTTAAGAAAACAAAAGATTAAAATGAAACATTGTCTACTAACTAAGCTATCCATTTACGTACCCCTTAGTAATGCTATTTCTGAATGCAGTGATAGGTAAAAGAATACACCAAGTGAAAGTTTGAGGACTCCCGTCCATCTCCTTGATAAGAGGGATTATTACCATTTAAAGACTAATTGTATTCATTGTGATAAAGAATGAATGGATATAGATAAATAGGTTTTTACCTCTCAACCGCTGCTTATAAACTAGTCTGCTCTGGCCTGAAGGCTATATTTACTTATTTTTTTAGCTAATCTACTACTGAGATACCAAACAACTTCAGATTCACTTAACCTTGTAACAACCTCTACTTGCAAACTAAGACGTGACCCCTCTGAACAGACAGTTATCCTCATTTAGTGGTTAGTCAGGAGCTTTTTAGTACAGAATTAGGAACACCTATTGTCTGTTAAGGAATTTGATGGAGTTTTGATGGAGTTGTCACCAAGACTACATGTGCTTTTCTTATCAGATCGGTGTGGAGGTAGATGCATCTGGGACTGCAGGTCTAACAGGCCACTGATACCCTAACTCTGTCAGTGAGATGATGTTGGTCATGCATCTGTAAGCATAAGTAATAAAACTAATTGTTGCCATTTGATCTTCTGAGCTACTGTTTTCCTGAAGCTGAGCAGTGCTCAGTTGTACTGTTTTGTTGTGGGGTATTTTTGCTGCCTTATACAGATTGAACTTAAGTTGCAAAAGAAACTGAATGGCAGAGTTTGTGAGACTATCTTTTAACAAAAGTAACCCCATATACACTATTTCATTCTCTGCATTTTTTGAATATTCAAAGGCTGCAAGGTTTACAGGGTTGTTTACAAATAGAACTGTAGTGCTCTGTGCCAGACTTCTGCAGGATGTGATAACTGCATTACCAACTCTTACTTAGTAAATTGACTGAAAGAGATCCTTGAACACCTGTCTGATGCTTGTAGCTTATTAATGCTTTCTCTTTTAGGTGCAGATCAAGGGTTATTAAACACCTTCTTCAGCAGCTGGGCAACAACAGACATGAGCAAACATCTACCGTTTATTTATAATTTGAGCAGCACTTCTGTATATTCCTACCTTCCAGCATTTAAAGCGTAAGTTGAAAACTTCAAGAAGACTTTCAGAGCTTACATAAACTAATTTCTTATAACAGAATGAACAGGCATGATGTGAGCTTACACAGGTTTTCTAGAAGTAGACTGTTCTTGCCACTCAAAATATCACAATTTCTTCTCTTAAAAATGGTTGAATTGATGAAAGTCAAATACAGCTGTATCTGTAGCTTAAACCACTCATCCCCAGTGATAACACCGAAATTGATTTAGAGTAAGCACATTTGATAGGTCACTTGCAACAGGAAAAACCACTCCTCCAGTACAGGATACAGTCTAGTACGGTTCTAATCAAAGGCAGTAGGCTCTTTATTCAACCTGAACTGAACTTCAGCATGTCACTGGTGATATCCTTCCCACTTAGATAACTTGCCCTTTCTTCACTCCAATTACTTAGAGTATTTAACAACCAGTAGTTACAGTTACATCTAATCAACCTATACCATTCAAATAAGTGTGGTGAACAAAGATTTGTATCAAGCTAGAATTCTCTCTGTTAACACTTTTTCTAGACCTCTGTCAGTTCCTTAAGTAACAGCAAGATGGAGCAAAGAATACCACAGCCAACCACATATCATTGCATGTTTCCTCTGTGACAAAACCTGTATCCTCCCTAGCTAGCAGCGTTAGTTTGGCATGTGAGTAAACTATATGTCAGAGGCAGGGTTGCTCAAAGTGTTATAACAATCCAGGAGAAAGGGGGCGGGGGGGGGAAGACTGGAAACTGAAGTGTTACACAGAAACTTTTTATCTATTATGAGCTACAGAAGTTGGAGGCAAGGAAGAGTGAAACAGCCAAGTGCATAAAAACAATCTGATCTCTGAATGACATCAGGTTACTAGTGTCTAAAGCAGCAGCTGGCATAAGCAGGGCTTGCTGGCTCAAGACCAAACTATGTCTTGTGATCAGAATACTATTTGGAATCTTGTCATGCTAAAAGTGGAACACTTATTTAAAGAAATACATGCAAGCCTCAGAATGACTAAGTAGCTGGATAGCATTTGATAAACTAACATCTATTGTGAAGTATGCCCTCTTTCCATGGCTGGCTGTTAGTCATGTGACCTTAATTTCACAAATAACTTTGTTGCCACAGAAGACTAATTGGATCTGGGAGCTCCTGACAAAAATTATCTTTAAAGTGATTGAATCAGTTGCTTAACTGAATTAATCAGACCTTCAAAAATAGAATGCTGGAAGCGCAGGCCTTGTAAGTAACATTCCCTGCTCAATAGGTGGAACAAGTTCCCTTGGTTAGATCAGCAGCTACACTCCTGATAATCAGCAGTTGGAATATTGTGAAATTTAAACCTACTGACAGCAATAGCTAAGTTTTTTGCAGCTTTGTACAGCGAGACTAGATTTCACAGCAGTCTCAGTAATCCTTTTTCCAAAAGAAAATGCCAATTCATGACAAATGCTCTCTAACTTCAAAACATTGATGAAGGACTTTTCTGGGAGATGTGGAAAGACAGATTAGTTGCTGAGGCCAGTGTGGACATAAAGCTTCCTAACAGTTGAGCTTAAATGTGAAAATAAAGTGTTGCAGGTCCAGAAAGTATCTAGAAAACAGATGCTGAAAACATTGTAGATGCTTGGCATCTGTTGTTCTGACTGTAAGTGGACAGGATACCAAGAGTACACTTCTCCATTTGCAATAAGTGTCACATGATACTTATGCATTCTATTCTCTAGCTTGACTTCCCTTGATTTTTGAACAATACTTTTCTTCAGAACAGCATCAGCCTAAGATGAAGAAAACTCAGGTTGTTTAGTACTGTGACAGCTAATAAAACTAAGGTAGTCCCCTTATGCTGAATCTTGACTTTTGGGATTTAAAGGTAAAGCCCAGTAACTGACCTCTTGAAGACACTTTTTTTCATGCAGTTAGTGCAAATACTGGCCTTTCATGCACACGTAATTCTTCACTCTGCAGTAAGATCAATTGTATTCAAAACATTGAATACAATAAACAGAACATTGACTACAACTGAACATGAACATTGAAATATAGTCAAAGACCTTAAAATAGTATGAAACCCACAGCCCCATCCAAATGCATACTTGAATATTTGAATATTCTATGGTTTTGAAACACATCTCTATTGTCTCCATACATAAAACCCTTTAACGTCCGAGTCCTGCTCAAAATGACCAGCATCTGCTTAATAAAATATTAGGCAAGCCACTTGATGTTACTCTCCATTTCAGTCATATTACGTTGACAAGAAAGCCTAATGTGATAAAAACTGAACTAGGCGAGATAGTCACTGTTAGCAGAGAGACTAGAATTGCTTGTTCACAAAACTGAATCAAGCTGAAACCTAGTTCTGGAACTGTAGGAGAATGACATGAATGTTGTCTCTTTCAGTGTTGAGTTCTTTACTTGAGAAGAGGTGCATCTCATCCCTTAATTTTAATACAGAAGAACATACTGATAACAGTTGGGACAAAGCTAGAAGTTCCAATTGAAAATAGACTTTAAATCGTTTCAAAAAGAAACAAAAACAACCCACTACCAAGCCCACGCTGCCCTAAGGTTATTTACGAAGTAAGGGTTGTCTAGCAAGACCCTGCTGCACTGAGATCAGGAGTCTTCTGAAATGTCTTGGTTATACAGAGTTATTATTTTGCAGGGACATGGTCTCCTTGCAGTAGTGCCATCCAATGATCTGTTTCTACAGGGCTATAAACTGAAAGGGTAACTCTTAACCCTCACCAACTGTTCTCCACATAATACTTGTAATGCTTAACTCTCTGGCTTGCTGACTTTGGAGTAGAATCTTTTTCACTTTTAAAACCAGTTCTGATTGCAACGGCTGCTTGAGACTGCTCTCTCCTGAGCTATGGACATCACCCTAAAGACTTGAGTTGTCTGTAAGTATTTAAATAGCCCAGACCACTAGGTTTTGGCTGTATTCTGACTACTATAATGTAGAATTCAGTTTGCATTTTTTTTCTGTTGTATCGCAATGCTTTCAGTCCCAGTAGGCATTGGCAGTTTGATAGTTTAGCATTTAGCTTCCTAAATATATTCATATTTCTGTTTTCTGGACAAATACAGAAATAGCAGGTTAAAAAAAGTTATGTCTGCCAGTCAGGACTCATTTTCTAGACACATGTACAAACTGACTTCCAAAATTTTTCTGTCCAACAGGTTTGGTGCAAATACTAAGGTGGTGCATTTCCTGGGAAGCACAAAGCCGTGGAACTATACATACGACTCCAGAACAAAAAGCATAAAGGGCAACATGGACGACCCTAAAATAGTTCACCCAGAATTCCTCAACATGTGGTGGGATACCTACATAGCTGATGTTTTACCATTACTAGAACAGCATGGAATTGATAAAGAAATTACTACAGGGGTAAATATGGTATGTGCTTTAATAATCTTGTACATCCATGCCTAAGTATGGATGACAGGTTATTTACCATTGCATCAATTTCCCTTCCCTCTGTCCATCTCAAAGCATGTGGTGTGGTTTAGTTTGTGGGATGCAGGGTGTTTTAGTTTTGTCCTTTTAAGCTTGGAATAAATAATACTACAAAAGAGAAGCATGCTAGACAGGTCTTGGACATAGCTGTATGCTTGCCTAAAACAAACCATGTACATAGTTAATGTTGCACCAGGTCTTATACTGTAGTAACTTCTTTGATGTAGTAACTTCTTTAATTTATATAGAGAAGGGTCTAAGTCTTAGTGCGTTGCAGCTAATAAGGTTCTCAAGCAGAGAAATATGTTCAGTGTGCAAATATGTACATACAGATCTTGCACGGTGAATCACATTTAGGTAAGCCTAGGATAACTTGAGAATCAATAGTTACGTCAACAGGCAGTGATGAATGCCAATACTTACTAAAACCAAAGTAATGCTTCTAACTCTAGTTCTCATTCACAGAGTTTAGTAGCCTGCATCTGACTGCAGACTTCTTAGTCTTAGCTTAGTACAAAGACCAGTTTAAGTTCTCAGCCTTTCTAAGACCAAAGTTACTGACCTCTTAAGATGTGCTTCTCTTGGTAATCTTGCATCTTTCTAACAAACTATTTGCAGCTATCGGGCTTGGTCTATACTCTGGCTTTCTCTTGTGGCTTCTGTAGAGAGGTATGAAGAACTTAAACACTTTTTTCTTTTTTTTTTTTTCCCTTGCTAACTTCTGTAACTCTGCTTTGTTATTTTGCTAGGAAAGTTGCACAATCCCTACCCATTGGCAATGCTTGCTACTGCGCATGATAACATCAACTTTGTTGTCCCATTCTATAGCCTGTTGCTTGCTTTAGCTGTACAAAGTATTTCTATATTTTTACTCTACCTTTCCTTTTAGGCAGAAGTTACAGAGGCAGTGTCCCACGTATCAGTATCACCACTATTACCAACTGAATCTTCAGAAGAACGCAAGGAACGGTGGGAACAGGGCCAAGCTGACTATATGGGAGTGGATTCCTTTGACAACATCAAGAAGAAACTTGATACCTACCTTCAGTAGAAGTACCTGTCTCAAACAGTGGTGATGCAAGGACTTGTTCCAGAACTAACAGCTAGAAAGGTATAGATGGTGGTCAGTTACACTTGCTAGTAGCTTGAGGAAAAACTTCTTGGCTGAAGGCCTCTGCAGTGCTACAGATGAAGACTGAGCAAAAGCTAGGAAGCAGAATCCTTGGGCCACCTATTACTGCCCAATTTCCAATTCTCCCTACTAGATAAAACCAGGTATTTTCAGCTTAAAATTTCTTCTGTTTTGATCAATTGGCTCAACATATTCTTTAAACCGGGTTTGTTACCTCACCTCGTTAAGGTGATTAGCATTGATTCCTTTGCTTGCTGTTTTAGATGTAAAATCTAATTCATGGGATTGCTCATACACTGGAGTGGTAGCCATTCTGCTTTACCATAAATGTATTAATGACACTGGGATACATACAGTTGTAACAGTAATAGCACTGCTTTGCTCTTCCAGTCACAATTGCACTGAAATTTCGACCAGGTTCTTACGCACAGTGCCTGCAGCATGGCAGAATGCGTTTTTCAATTCTGTATACTATGGGACTAGTAAACTGAGTTTTATCTGTTCCTTGCAATGTTGCACTTGATACAAAAATAAAAAGTTGTCATGCACGTCTGTCTTCCCTAAACTCTTGAGCAGTTAAAAAAAGGAGCTCCAAAATAGTCTAACTAAAATATTCATCAGGTATAAATACCCCTTAAGCTTTGCTGATGCTACTCAAGCTCTCATTAGGAAATGTCCAGCTTTTACTTCCTAATTATTTAGAAGTGCTTAGTCACTTGCCAGAGAGCTGTTTAGGGCCAATCCCCATATTAACTTGCCATAAATGTAGGACGGGGCACTGGAGGAAGTACCTGCTGAAGCTGCTTACATTAGTAACTTGAAGTTAAGGAAGAAGGCATCCTTCTTTCAAGTGACTAAAGAAACATCATCCATAACGTAAGCCCTGTACACTGAACTTAGTCTTAAACACAACCGTGATACTACTTTGGCAAAGAAAGATTACATAGCTGCTTAAGTAACTGTACCTACCCTGGTAAGGAAAACTACTCTTTCCTTGTGTAAAGACAGTAAAAGAAAGTGCTTTTTTGCCACACTCAGGCTACATGTACTCAAAGACACATGGAAAAGCAGTAAAAATAAAGCATGCTGATGACATCCTGTCATCTGTACTAAGGTTTAGATCTATCCTTTAGCCAAAATTCTAAACAGAACAAAATTAGTGTTTTTTGACAGCTGTACCTTCTACTAATCCAGAATCACTAAGAAAATACTACTTCCTTACTTCCTAGTAAAGGAGGATTTTGGCTGGAATCTAGTGATGGTGCTAAACCTTGAGCCTAGAGATAAAATAAACAATCAACAAGCTCTCACCATTTGCTGGTAAAGCAGAAGACATAATACAAGTATAAGGGTTGGTCTATTTTACTTGTTTTCACTACTCAATTGCTCTGTGATTTAGTTGGTCACAATTTAGAAAAAATGCTGAAAGATGAGGTTCAAACCAAAGTAGCTTGTAGCTACTTAAAAAAACATAGTATCTGAACTCCCACTTGTAACTAGCCCTTTCCTTTATGGGTTTATGGGTTTTTCTTTTGCTGTGGTTTTTTTTTTTTTTTTGGGGGTTTTTTTTTTTTGAGGGGGTTTTTTTTTTGTTGTTTTTTTTTTTTTAACAGATAAATTTGAAGTTGTGTGAAAGCTGGAGGGATTACTAGTTACAGTCTAATGACAAAAGTATACTTTATCAAACAAATATTGGAGAGTTCTGCATACTCAAAGACTACTCTATGGAAAATGGTAAAACACTGTTTTTAAGCTAAACAGTCTAAATTTTGCTCCCTTTGTCTATTCATACTTGAGAATAGGCACGTTACTTCTTTTTAAGGTTAGTTGGAGAGAACCAAGAAAATATAAAATGGTACTTATTACCTGCCTGAAAATTTGGTTTAGCATGTAAGTTTTGTTATGTTAATACAATAAGATGAGGAGAGATGCTGATGAGTAAGATGAAAACCAGTATGTTTTGGGTTAACAAATACAGTTAGTGAAGAAAGATAACCCGTGAAAATAATTCTGTTGCAGCCTCTGTAACTCATACTATGATCAAGTGTTTACCACAGCCTCAGGAAAGGTATGACATCTATACCAAATTCTATGCAGCTTATTTTCAATAAAATGACTTTTATGGTCATTATTTGCCACTCTTTCCTTCCCAATTGCTGCAGGCAGCTTTTGCAGAAAAGCAGAGATCCCTTTTTATCCCTTGCAATAGCATCATTTGATACATCAAGCAGTTTTCTGCTCTAATCTGAAGATACTCAAAACAGCACTATACTCTAAACATAATTATTCAGAAGAATCACAGCGCTGCTTAGATTGCAACTCAAATATTGGAACTTCATTTGCCATTATGAAGCTTATAATCAAAGGTGTTCCTTAAATGGTGACAACTCAGAGCAATTCTTAAAAGCTTAAGAAGCATTTTTTTCCATATACATCTTTATTTTATGTATAGGGTTAAAAAAAAAAAAAAGAAACAAAAACCAAAACGCCCCAAACAAGCAAACAAAACCCACCCAAAACCAGAATGATAGACTACTAACTCAGTCTTTGGAATTAAAAATACTTCCAGAAGCTCACTTCTAGAACATACTGTTCAAACTCCATGAAAGAAAATGCCAAAAGCCAAAGACTACTTACAGATCATGAAAAGCAGGAAAAAGAAAGCCCAAACAGCCAGAACACCAAGGTGTTTAACCACCTGCTTACTGAACAGCTCCATCAAATCAGACAAGACTTTTCTGTGCTCAGCTTTTGCTTCTTTTCACTCAGATACATTAATGACTTTCTTGGGAGAGACCATAAAGTTTAATACTACCTTTATATGGGTAAGTTATATGGGGCTTTGGAACACAGAAATAATAATCTGACAGACAAAAAAAAATATACTAGTAATTGTTTTCAGTTGTTTTCATAATCATACTAAGCCATTTTTCAAAATGTCAGCATATTTTCATATAAGTAATGATGTAGCTTGACTAGCCATAGAAATGGTTCTCTTGCCTGTGAAATTTTTACTTGGAAAATGGATGTAACAAAAAAAAGGCCCAATCCCCCTACATAATTGCAAATTATTTTTCCATATTATCTTTAAATATCAAAATTTAAACCAGAAAAACACAAAGAAAGTTTAACTTACATAAACTCTATGCAAAAAAACAAAACAAACTACAAAACACCAAACCCCCCCCCAAAAAAACCAACCAAAAAAACCCTACTCAAAACCCAACTTCAATCAGGCTTAGGTGTTTTCTTCTTCTTTTTCAGCTTTCCAGTGACAATCAGATGCTGGGGTTCATGCTGTCATCCATTGTTTGTGTCCGTGTAATTCTTTTTCAAACAGACTTAAAGTATGCCTCTCTCCATAACTAAGGTGCTGGCTCTCCAAAAACTGCATCAGTTTGTTAGTTTGCTTGTTTTTAATTCCTTTCTCACTCCTTTCATTAGCGCACTTGCTCCAAATAGTAGACATCTTTCCTTTATTTCTCAGTCCTTTTCCGTTTCCTATGTTTGCAATTCATCTTATAATCAGCAGGTTGATATTCTCTGACGTAAGAGGCGAAAGGCTTTACAAGCTTTACGGACGCCATTTCTCTGCTGCCAAATACACTTCCCAACTCTAAACAGGACCTCGATACAGCACTCTATGCCTCCAATTCGAAGTCTGAACATCACAGTGAAGGGAGCAGAATGTTAGGTAAACACATATTAGAAGATGAGAATCAAATGGAAAGAAAGGAACAGACCTAAATATTCAACTAATACTCAGATTCTTCAGTGCTGTTTTTTACTCTGTGATACATGAACAGGTGTAGTTTACCAAATTCTCCCTCCATAAGTCAAGCGGCATGCAGATCAGCATTCCATTAAGACATATGTATGGAAGTGAAAAATGTCATTTTTCCACTACAAGAGGAAAAGCAGTACAGGAAAACTGTCAGAAAGCTAGCAGCTATAAAACAAATTGTTTGTTTTAATTTATTTTGCAAGGACTACCTCATTCACTGACAGATGAGTGGATTAGATTCTACTTTGCATATAGCACGGTTTTATTGTTCAAAGTATCTATTGAAATGACTAGGTAGCATGCTGTCAATACATGCCTATGATTCTAGCATATTATCCAAAAAAACCTTTACTTTTACAAAAATCATTGGAGTTCTGTTAAGTAAAATATTAAAAGTAAGTGTTTCACAAATTTAAGTACTTCCTTTTTACTAACTCCTGGGAAGTAATCATCAGAGGAACTCCCTCCTGCACCTGTGTATTATTCAGAAATAGTAAAAAAAATTTTAAAATTTTAAATTAAATACCATCTTTGGACATAGCCTGCCAAAGTAAGAATTCCTTACAAAGTGTCACTGACCACCTTTTCTGAAACAATCGGTCCAGATGATCTGTTTGTTTATCAGGCAATACTAAGATAGAAACATGAAACTAATTCTTTTATAGAGGGTTTTGTCTGAAGGAGATGACACGTTATTTACCTTTTATTACCTTTTCACCTCTCAGATGAGTTTAAACGCTTGCAGGTAATGATGCCTTAGGTTTTAGCTTTTATATTTTTCAGATTCTGTATTGCTTTAGTGTGTAATTCTAAGCTTCACATTAAGGGATGGTAAACTCTCTTCACAGAGTACCTAGACAAGATAATTCCTTTCCTAGCTTGGAACCAAGGACAACCACCCAAATTTCAGTCCCAAGAGCATAAACAACATGGACTGAAGAGAGAAAAACAAGGATGGGACTTCATGGGCTAAAGCTATAATTGGACAATTAACTCCAATGTGCTAATGGACCAGAACTTATAAAAGTGACAGAGCCCGTGACCGGTGGCCCATTTTTTGTGACCATTTTGGTTCATCTTGGGTGTAGCCCTAGCTGGGCTCTTGTACTGCCTGAGGTGTATCCATTGAGGCCTTTTAATAAATACCTACTTTATTCTTTAACTCTGTCTAGCCTCTGTTGTAGGTCAGCCTTGAAAAGACATCAGTTAGAATGCATGAATACACGTTTTGGTTTTGAGGGGTTTTTTTGTGCTCTTAAGCATTGTACTAACAAGTAACCTTTTGAAGAAATGAACACTGGAAAATTTTCAAATGTTTCTGTGCTTCTAAATTAACATTTAGGAGCAAATTAGTTTTTATAGTTTGAAGCATTTATATTTTGAGCACACATTATATTTTGAGCACAAAGACAGCAAAACTGAAAATTAGCATGGGACATCTAACTTGAAGAGAAGTGTTATCCAAAATATTAAATATGTTATTTATGCAAAATACCACAGGATCAAGCTATAAATCAATCAGAGCCTTAATTTCATTAAATATTTTTTGTTTTATTTCACTTTCTGAAGGCTTTTTGGTAGCAAAGTCTCCTGCTGCAAGTTCCCTCTGCTTGTTCTGAATTTTCAGGATATTTTCTTCTACTGAATCCTTCACAATGAACCAAAATACAAAGAAAAAAAACCCCCAAAAAACCAAACAACCAAAAAACCACAAAAATACCCACCCAAAACACTGAAATGAAGATGTTATTTTTCTCTAAATAAAAGCTTAGGATGAGAAGTTTAGGTATTCTGGAAAAAAATGCTAGGGAGTTGAGTATACTAATTACAGTTACATTATTTAGCTATTACTTTGTAAACACAGAGAAAAGATTTGTAAAGCAGTTGGAGGAAAAGATGAGGTGTTTTAATTTTGCTGTGCTTTTTTTGGTTTAAACATTTAGTAGAAGGATATCTATCTCTTCTTTGCTACTTTTATTAGAAGAGAACCTGGCTTCAATTTTCAAAGTAATATTTTTGTGATGGAGCCAGGCTAGCTGCTCTTCCACAGCTAAACAAGCTGCTATGACAATAACAAAAGCGTTCTATGTACTTTCAAGATAATGAACTGTAAGAGCCAGGCTAACCAGCAGCTATACTACCTGATTTGAATCACTCCAAATAGCTCAACATTAGATTTTTAGAGACATTTAATTTCTAATATTAGAATCTTACATTCCAAAGCACACGTCAACAGTCACTCCACAATTTAGTTTTACTGGTGAGACTGTGATGGCACAATTATTTTTAAAATACCGTAAAGCTTCTTGGAAAATAATTATTTATTCATAACCAGAAAACTGTTGGGATCATGTTTCAACTCACCTTAGTAATAACAGCATTATGCTTCTGACCCAGCATGCGACACCTGTCAAAACACTGGTCTTCTGCAGTGGGATTCAAAGCTATTAGTAGCAGCAATTAACAAGTTAAATAACCTCCCTTCAAAACGTAGTATGCACGTGATCACAAAGCAGATATTGTACCATCATCTCTTGAACAAATATTGCCTGCAGATGAATTACGCCCTGCCTAATGTCTTACTCTGTAAGTATCCTGCTATAAAGAAAGCTTTTAGAACTTCTGGTTATATGTTCATAACAAGCAAGAACTTCAGGTAAATGCTTTAAAAACAGAATTTATCAGGAATCTAGGAGACATCAAAACAATCCTGTTATTTTAATTCTGAAACAAACATTGCATATACTAACTGCCTCAGTACCTGACGGCAAAATCTAAATCAGCTGGACACAGGCAGTTACTTAACAGTAAACTGGACTGTTAAGGAAGTCCACTTATGCTTTCATTAGTATATACAATAATCCCCATGTTAGGTAAACAAGAAATTTTGCTGAACACAAAACAATAGTGTAGCTGTTACTACTTATAGTTTGGATGTAGCATTAAATGCAAGGATCTGTAAAATGCCAAGTCTGTGCTCTGCATTTTCCCAGCATGTTTTATCTCTCTAGAGGTACAGTACTATTAGTTCTCAGAAAATAGATACTTAAATTTACATCAGCTGTAGTAATGTTCTGTCTCTGATAAGCAAGTCTCGTGCAATGGGCTCGCCTTGTCATGTCACCCACATACTGCAAGTGGTCTAAGAATTCTTCTTAATGACTTGTTTTAGATTCTAAGAACCTCTGATGCCTACGCACACTCAGAGACATCAAGCTGCAAGGTAAAAGCCAAACAGGTCTTCTTTCTCCAATCTATGGTAGTAATCAAAAGAGCAACAAATTATGTATTTGTCACTGCAAGATGAACATTCCTGGCAAGCTATACATGGAAAACTGTTCTATTATTAATCGCACTGTATGAGAACAACATGATGTCTGGAGGAAAGACCTAGCCCAAACATGCAGAAGTATGTTCCATTCTATTTTTGCTGTTGTCAAGAAAGACTGAAGTGTACTACTTTCCCTCTTCTCTCATCAGTCCAGCACAGAAAAAGCGAATGCAGTACTTCTATACTTTTCTGTAGTATTTCATACAAAGGATACTGTATTTTACATTGGAAAATATTAAAAAACCTGAGCCTTAGAGAAACATCTATATAGTTGTGATACTCTCACATTAATGGTTCATATTTCTTCCTAAAGGTGAGAATTCTGCATCTATGATTGTATTTAAACAAACAAATAATTTTAAAAGTGGGGGGAGGGAGAAAGTAATCTGTGGTTGGGTAAATACTCCTCCCTTGCACTCTGGTATTACACCTCAGAGAAGGAACGCAGACCTCCAAGCTACAGTTCTACAATGAATCCACAGAATTTGAAAAACTGGTTAATCCACTGGTATTTCTGCTTCTTAAATCCTATTATTGCTGCACTGCAAGGAATGCTAATGCATGAATGAATCTTATTCAGCACTGATTATTCAAAAGTGAGATCATAAAGGATCATGTGAGCCCATGGCTCCTCCATCAAACACAAGCAGTCAACCACTGCCACTTGGGATGTGGCATCACAGGATGGCTACCAGCAGGATGAGAAGTTGCTGTTTAGTGGTGTATAAAGGCAGCAATTATATTTGGCCCTGGGTTGTTAGGTACACCTATAGACTGTAGACTGGCTCAGTGTTAGCAATGCTTAGCTTATTTTCTTACAACTGCTTGCCACGATACGATGAATTCATTATACCTCATTCATTATCTTCACAGAAGATTCAAATTATTTTGCAGTTTCTACAAGTATTCAGGGAATTGTTGAGAAAGAAAAAAAAAGCAGTCAGACTTGATGGCATTATGGTAGTGTAGGTCCCTTCCAACTGAATGGATCCCTGCAGTGCATACACAGACAGTATTTGTGAAGACGCATTGTGATTCATGAAAACATTCTTTCATGGCAACTTCTCCATACTCTTAATCATATTTAACTTCTTTCATTTATTAAATAAATAGCTTTTGTCTTCATACTGTTACTATCAATGACCTGATGTCCAAGCTGGTACTTTTTCTTTACTATTGGCAGGGACAGATGCCCAAATCCAAAGCTAAACTATTGTTTCAATTTACTCTGTTTCTTTCAAGTGCAGATTTTGTTACAGTTTCCAACTACCAAAAAACTTGGGAATTACAGCAGAGGAGTGAACAGGGGAAGGCAAGAAGTGAACAGAAAACCCTTAATCTGGTACAATGACACAACACATGAACCAGTTTTGCTAAGAATACCATTTTGCTATCAATAAAGGTAATTTACATTTTTATTCCTTACAAATAATTTTGCATTTCTGAGTGCTTTAATGAAAGGAAAAAAAAAAAACTTCCTTAATGTAGGCATTACCAGTCTCCCATGACCAAAAAAGGTAACCTCAGACTAATGTCTTAATTTATAAATAAATTCTCAGTAATAGCAGAAGAGACTAGAGCAGACAAGCACTACATTAAATAGATACTGTTCCTCAAATTCCACTTTATGGCTTTTGAAGTTCATAAACAACAAATAGAAGACCACATTCAAAAGTATCAGAAAGAAAGAGAATAATGAAGAATGAACAGATAGCATATGCTACAATGTAAGGTGTCATACCACTCTATTAGTAGTACTACTAGCGTTCTTTCCACTTACAGTAAGTAAGTGGACAGCACAAAAATATAATGTTAAAACAAGAGGATGCTAGGGAAACAAATGAAGAAAAGTCCTATTTGTCTTTTAAACAGATACTCATCAATGTCATTCTTTCTCAGATGGGCTTTCCTTCTGCCTCTTAGGAAAACACCAAAGAAGTTTCACCTAGATTAGGCCATATCATTATGAACAACCCATTACTCATGGGATCCATTAAAAACACTAGGAAAGCTGCTGTCACATTTAATCCAACTCCACCCACTTTCAGAGACAAAAGCATTATAGTTCAGGACCCTGCTTGGTTGCTTTGGAAACAACAAATTGCTTTCATTCTTTTCTTCTGTGCCATTGACCCATCCAAATGAGTAAAGGCAATCCCTGATTCTCTAAAGAGAAAGTAAAAATGTTGAATTGAACAATCAATTTTCAGTGACAACAGGAAATAAATACATTAAAATCCCGACCTCTGCTTTGAAATGCGTATTTAAAATTCAGTTTTCTTTGAGAGAGCTTTCTAAAACACCATAAAAGCACATGTTTATGAAAAATAAGTTCTACGTACTTCAAATGGTTTTCTATCAGTGACCAGAAAGTTGTGAACTGAGAAACAACCAGACATCTGGCAGCTGGACTTATCCCTCAGTAGTTCTACTAAAGCATGCATAAGGGTATTTATCTGAAATCAAATAAAGTGTTTATCTGAAATGAAAGGAACTTATTTTGACTTGGCTAGAGTCCATTCCTACAGATGGCTTTGATAAAGTTCATATCAATTGAGAGAAATCACTGTTCAATAATACCTTTTAAATGAACTAATCTTGAATTCTGTGAGTAGGCTTTCTTCTAATTTCCATAGGAAACTAAGGGTTCAGCACTTTTAATAGTCACAAATTACAGGGTGATTGAGAGTGGTTTGGAAAGGAGGATTCACAACCCATTTTGTAGACACACTTCACATTGTCAAAAGTCTGCAAGCCTCCTATCTCCAGGGTATGTGTGAAATAGGAACAAAATACTGGAACCAGAGAATAAGGGTTAAGCAATTGACAGCCCGAAGGCAAGTGATCTACCATAGCAATACTCAAGAAGTGAGAAAAGCTTCCCCCAGACATACTGAGGCAAATAAGGTATGCAAGACCCTTGGCTAGGTATGTCAGGGTATAAGGTCATACCTAGAAGCTCTCTTGGAACTGACATAAGGACAAAAGGAGCAAGGAATTGGATTTGAAGCAGAAGAACACTGCTATTTTTCTCAATAAGGTTTAGTTATGATGACTTAAAGAACCACAAACTAAATGAAAGGAACTCCACCAGCTAAAAAAAACCCAATAAAAATCATGATTTATTCTATTAAATGCAAGGATCTGTAAAATGCCAAGTCTGTGCTCTGCATTTTCCCAGCATGTTTTATCTCTCTAGAGGTACAGTACTATTAGTTCTCAGAAAATAGATACTTAAATTTACATCAGCTGTAGTAATGTTCTGTCTCTGATAAGCAAGTCTCGTGCAATGGGCTCGCCTTGTCATGTCTGTATATGTCTATAGTGTCTATAATGTCTGTAATGTCTGAAATTAGTTCTTAGGTCTCCACAAAAAGGTTTTTAGGGAATAAATTCATAACCAGCATTTGAAAGAACAATTTCTTCATTAAAAGTTAAAAACTTAATGTTTCAAAAAAGCAATCTCAAAATGAAAAGGTCAAAGTACAAGCAGAAAGATACAAATTCTGGCAGCAAATGAGAGTGAGACAAAGAAAAATGACGTGGCAGACCTTGAGAAACAAGTCTACAAAATAAAATAACAATATTGCAATGTTTTTCCTGACAAGCGTTGTATTGAACATGTGCCCATTTAGTTTTCCCCTCTAGAGCAGAATATATATTGCTTAAATAAGATTTAAGAAAGAAGGATTTATTTAGATTTGGTTTCCAAAAGTAAATTAAGATATGAATAAGTTTTAGTGGGTATAAAACTGTTCTATCTTCAGAAACTGGAAAAAATGGCAAAACTCTTTACCCGAAGTTTTATTTAATTAATACACATATATGTACCGAACAATGACCAGCATCAAATTACAACCGGTGTTCCTTTTGTCTTGTTTCCCTGCTGCAAAATTTGGTTGTGGTGTGATTTTAGTATGCATTTTCTTCTGTGCTGGCTAAACATGCTGGACAGACTTCTAAATAATAACGTCATGTATGTTATCCATATGTATAATGTATTCAGTATATTTACACAATTATAGAGTATGCTCTACAAAACCATAATGAAAGCTAAATAAAACACAATAGAATGCATCTTTGAGCTAGATATCCACTTCTGATCAGGCCTCTTTCCATTACTGGAGTCTATTTCCTCTTCTAGGGGACCATTCCACCAAGCTGTCTACTTGAAGCTCATTCCTACAGAGCATTTGCTGTGCAAAAGCCCAAACTACATTAAAAGAAACTTATTAAACCTAGTTATGTATAGTGAATGATAAATATCACCTTTACAAAGCACCTTTTATGCATTTATTATATTGATGTTCATGTAAAAAAATCCTCAAGGATTCATTCTTGTAACACACTTTGTCATTTATGACATGACAGTCAAAACATTGTATATGCAAGAACATTAACATGACATAAACACTGCACATTTTATAAATACTCACCCTTCCTTAAAAGTGAAGTGGTCTTCTTTCTGAGCATATTTATATTGAAATAAGTAGCTCAAGGTTTAAAGCAAGGATATATTTGGGCTATGAAAGTAAGATTATTTAAAATATGAGAAAAATAAACGATCTTTCAAAGACAATATCTTTCTTAGTTACAAACAAAAGAATGACCTTTTACCCTTTTTCTTCAAAGCCTGCACAGAAATAATAGCAGTCTGATGAAATATGCTTTGTCAGGACCAAACACGGGGTATCTTCTCTTTTTCCCCAACAGACACATGAAATGAGACATAATATAACACCAAAAGCTTTCTTCTCTGAAGTACATTCTAGATAAAGCAAAATTTATACAATAGCACTTTCATAGGACTACTCAGAAAAATTAATAATAGACTGCGTGCATTGTACAAATGGGCAACTTTGTGAGGCAAAAATGACAGACATGAAAAACTTCTGCCTAACGAAGCAACCCTTTAAAATTAGCTAACTCTGTTTATATAGAAATCTGGCCACAGAACGAAGGCATCTTTAGAGAGGCTACAAAGCAGACCTCACAAAGCACATGAATACTGGGAGCTGCTAATCTGGAATGAATCACTAGCCAATTAAAGAGACTGGCAGTCATAGTCTGATACATTAATTTATTACAGCAATAAATATATCCTTTCAAGAGACAGACTCTTTAACGCAAACAATTTTGAAATAACAGTTTTCCAAACATAGTGAATGAGTGAGCCATTCCTGATTTGGCAGCAAATCAAAAACCCTCTAGTGACAAGCTAAAATAAATGAATTCTATTAAATCTGAAAAACATTTTCTGGAAAAAAAATACTCCTAACAGTGCTCATAGGCTTTTTTTTTTTTTTAATAAAAAGCTCACACATTTCTGCATCCCTTCTCCACTTTAGTACTGTAACTATAAACAAAACACAAAAGTCAGCTGAACATTGCCAACACAGATACTGAAGACTTACGGTAAAAGCACATGAAAATGACAAAAAAGTCTCACAATGAACAGCTGGAAGAAGAAAAGGTATTTGAATGCTTATCTGGCAAGTTTTTATAAGAATGCAGTTGGTACACAAAGACATTAGATTACTGTAGAGATCTTATAGCTTTATTGTGGCTTCTGCATAGGATCTTTACTTACTTGCACAAGTCTAAATTTAGTCTCAACAGAAGACTGAAATGAAGGTAGTATTAACTCTCAAGTTGTTAACTACCAAGCAGTTTTTCCAATTTTGGTAAATGCTTTTAGGTTAACATTAGAAAGAAAATTATTTCTAAGTTCGTAATACCAAGACAGGCCAAACTTTTCACTCAGCTGTTTCGTGTTTGCAGCTTCACATCTCATTTCTCACAGATGTTTTAATGCTGTCATTTGTATAAATAATGGAAACCATTATCTTGCCTGGAAGAATCGTGCTTGAACCCAAGCTGCTTTGGGGAGAGGGTATGCAATTTGTTGGTCTCCTTTGTTTTCAAGGTGATACCTAAAGTACTTTCCCATGTTATTTACTATGAGAGAATTGCTTTGTAACCATTCAGGCACAGAAACTACCCAGATCAGATGCAGTAGTAGTACAAATATCATGTGGAAACAGTGAATTCCCCATCTTTGGGATTTAGATGCATGTCAGAGTTTTGGCTAAAAGCTGCAAAAACTTCCTTGGCAATTGATTGAAATCAGGAGTCATTTTGAAGGTAAGAAAGCTTATTCACTCACTGTTTTAGAAACTTACGATAGTTCAAAAGAGCAGAATCTACACCCACCTCTGTTCAGACTTCACAGCAATCTATAGACCAACATGGGATTGGACAGAGGCAGTAGTTCTGGAGACTCCATGGTCCTTTCTTGGCAAAACATAGTAAGTAACTTGACTTAACAGTCAAGTAGTATATAATGATGATAATTCCATCACATCATAATGCAATTTATTTCTCTGCACATTAAAAGCACCAGAAGGTTCAGTAGGGATACTGACTGCTACAGACACGTCAAGAATCTCTGCACTGGAAAAAGGCCTCTGCAAGTGCTCTTTCTTTCACTGTTTCCCTCAAATTTCTCACAAACTCTAGAGAGTGGCATAGCTGTATCAGAATTTTGTGTATCTGGCAACGGAATAATGTCAGTCCAGAAGCCAGACAGACCACCCTTTGCACCTCTCTCTTCTTAGGTTGACTGACAATGCACAAGCAGGGACTAACCTGTCCCTGCTTGTTCCTAATAAGGAGCACCAGCCAGGTTTGTGCTAACATTTGCAGCTCTGTTCTGAGGGGGAGTCAGAACAACTCCCAAGAGTAAGTGCAGCAGCACTGGATACAGATGGTGAGACTACCATGCCATTATATTGCCCCAGAAAGGGCAAACAAAAAAGAAAAGTATATCTTAGAAGCATACAAGAAAAAGAAATACTATGGTTTTCAAAAGAGCAATTCAAGTATACTCATTCACTAGCTTTTTCTGGATAGAGCCCAGAGAAGGGACATAAGGATGTCCCTTCAGCAAGACAGCTATTTCACTGTCCAAGTTTATCAGCTTGGAAAAAGGAGCGTAGACATGATTTTAATTCAACAGTCAACTTCCAATACACAGCTTTGGTCTCTTATAAGCACAATAATGTGTATGTGCATCACATCACATACAAGCAGTGAAGAGGCACCCAGCCATATGGAGGCATACAATGCTGCACACTTTTACTCCAGCAAAAAAGTAAGGTAAGAACTACAGAACTTGCTTTTGAAAATACTGGTAGACCTTACCACTGCTCAATTTGACAGCTACTCTCTGCATAGATAGACTTCAGGCCAATAGTTTTTACAAGCCAGATGATAACTAGGTTTACACTCTTCACGATTTAAACAAACAATAGCTTGGTGGCCTTCTGGTGATAGCAGTTCATTGCTTTCAAATTGCTATTACAATTAATTTTAACCATAGAACAACCTGCTCATTTCTGAGGACGTCAAAAATACACACTTTACAAAACACATGGGCACAGTGTTGTATCACAGGAAGAGTCAGTGATTCCGAGCAAACTGCATTCTTCATCTGAACCAGAGCTCAGAACCAACTTAATTTTACCCAATAATGTCTCACGCAATTCTTCAGGAGTTTTATCATTTGCAAATACAGAAACACACTTAAACCCAGAGATTTCCATACAGGAAACATTCTGATCTGTCATACTTCAAAACAGTTCAATTGATCAAAATGCAATCAGAACACTTGATACACAATGAGGATATAGCCTACAATACATAAAAACACAAGCTGCCCCATACTACAGAAAATTCTGGCCTAACATTTCAAAATATATTAAGACCAGTCCTACTTGGAAAAACAGTAATTAGAACTTAAAGTACATCAACTGTATGCTCAGTGATAAGTATGTATGCAACACAATGCCCAATGGAAATAAGCAATTTCCATATGGCAGCTGTTCAGCCATACTTAGTTAATAATTAAGCTCTAAGTAATTATTGAACAATTTTCAAGTAATTTTTCCATCCTGTATTCTTCAGGAAAATAAACAACAACCTTCTAAAAAAGGTTCTGACCATATCTCATTGGTCTTCCAGATCCTGAAAAATGAACAAGGGTGTCCTCCTTGTTGTCTTACAAAAACTGTAAATAACACTAATGTTCAAAGGAATGAAGATATTATATTTTGACCTATTTCTTTGGGATACCATAGTACTCATATTTCAAGAGCAATACATCTCTTTATTTGGGACTTTATTTGACATTCTCAGTAATACTTCATTCTGAGCATGTAAGCAAAAGGGCACCTGTCTCTTCCACCTTCCTCAGCTGGTTTGAGCAGTTAATCACACAATTTCCAGAAGTGCCAAAGTGAATCTGTCTAGTCAAAAGCAGGGAATAGAAAGTGTGCTCACTACTCATAGAGTGGCACTGTAATTACAATACCACTCCAGTTGTGTATTTCTATCAAATAAGTCTTCCTTGGGAAAGCAGATCTGTATCCTTTTGCTATCAGGAGAGACAACAGGAAGCAGTACTTGTGTATGACCATACTAGCATGGATCACGTTGACACATGAAGACAGCTTAGCACGGTGGTACCGCTCCATTTTCACCGCAGGGCACTGCAGCCCGCGCCCCGCACCCCGGGGCCGTTTCCCGCCTCGAGAGGACAGGCCGCGCGCGCTCCGCCCGGGCCGCTCAAGCCCCGCCCCCTGACACGTCCCTGCCTCGTGGCAGTCTTCGCCCTCGCCGGTAGAAGCGCGCCCTCGGCCAATCAGAGGCCTTCCCTCGCGCCCGGTCCGCGCGGGTAATGGCCAATGGGGAGCCAGCATCTCAGGCGAGGGGTTCGAGGCGGTTAACGGTTGGCAGTTGGTGCTGGTCGGTCGCAGCGACAGACGTATTGTGGCGCAGTCGGAGTTCGTCACCTTAGCGAGGCACCATGGTGGGAGACGGGATCCTTGCGGCTGCGGGGGGAGAAAGGGTGTTTGGGAGACGGGGTCCTTGTGGCTGCGGGGGGAGAAAGGGCGCTTGGGACCGCTTTTGTTGCGGCCCTTCAGGGGAGTTCATGACTGCATGTGCTGCGGCAGGACTCGCAGGCAGTCTCTGCTTGGAACTCCCCGCGGTAGCTCTAAGGCAGAAGGGTTGGGGAGAAGGAGAGGAATTCGTGTGAAAGCTTATTAACTTTAGGGGAGGCGAGACGTAGAAACCGGCCGACAGCTAGCAAGACGAGATATATGCAAGGGAAGTCTGTTCGGAGCAGGCACCTCTCCCGTGAAGAGGCGAGGGACGAATTGAAACCTCTGTGCAGGCGGGGAGAATGGTGGCCGCCGGCCGGATCTGTATGCCCGTTTTGGGCCGCCTTGGCGCGTGAAGCCGTAGGGGGCACAGCGCGTGCTCGAGGGACGGGGCGGGCGGTGCGCTCCGTCAGCCGCTCCCTGGGCATAGCCAATCAGAGGAGGGGGTGTGGCCGGCGGCGGTGAGGGGCCCGGCGGCCGTCGCGAGTCGCTTGGCGGATCTGCGGGGGTGCAGCGGAGACCGCGGAATTTGATGAACCTACCAAGGAAACGGGAAAGAGCAGCCCATACTCCTTGCTTTTTCTTTTCCACCTCTGCTTTTTTCTAGATACACTCTAATAGTAAACTACAAAAGCAGTTTATTTCCATCTCAGGTGTAAGGCAATTGAGGTATTGGGAGATTAAACATACATGGCATATGCCATTCAACTAAGAGATTTGCTTAGAATCAAAGGAGCTAGCTTAAAGGGGGCAGATTACATTTGATTGGGACTCTTAAGAGGATTTCACATAGGAATGAGTGTGAAAAAAACTACTAATTGCTAGGGCCTAGATACTGGTATGCTTATTATAAAGGAAAATGTACTGACTGTTCATGTGCAGGAAAGATTCTTGCAACAGTTACTCAGTACATGGTATGATAAAAAGTCAACGAAATTGGGGGCATGTTATATAAAGAGGTCTTCCAAAAACTAAAAGAAGAGGAAAAAGAGACTAGGCTGAATATTAAAGATGGAATATATATGCAGCATTGTATGGGATAATGAATTTTTATTCACCTGTGTGTTCATATGGACTATGTTATATTAAGGATCTTCCAATATTCACAAAGTAAGGGTCAGCAAAGGTGAATAGTGTCTTGCCAGCAGCAGACAACTTGTTCTTTGAAATTGTCATCTAAGAGCAACCAGGGAATATTGCAGCAGAGAAAGATCATGGAAAGTACAGCCTATGGGCAGGTAGCTCCGTGTCTCATCATCATTCTCTTTTTACTTTGCAGCGTGAATGCATATCCATCCATGTTGGCCAGGCTGGCGTTCAGATTGGCAATGCATGTTGGGAATTGTATTGTCTTGAACATGGCATCCAGCCTGATGGTCAAGTGCCTAGTGATAATACTATGGGACGTGGAGATGATTCATTTAACACTTTCTTCAGTGAAACAGGAGCTGGTAAACATGTTCCGAGAGCAGTGTTTGTAGACCTAGAGCCAACTGTAGTTGGTATGTACCCAACATTAAATATCTTAAGCGAAAAATTGAGGATCCTTTACGGATTCCATACTGTCTTTTTTTGTTTGTTTATAACACTCTAGATTTTAAAATGTGTGTCTGGATGCTGTTTTGACATTTGCAGTTATTGTTATTTGAAAGAAATTAAATAATGGTCTACAGGTAACAATATCTGGAAAACAAGAGAACTTTTTTATGATCTGGATCATCTTTCCAGACTGCTGCACTGCATACAGAATTTTGTTTGAATGTTGTCGAGTATCACGTCTGTACCTGTAACGTAGTTTTCCGAGTGATCTATGTGTTCCTTGAGTACAGATACTGCTTAGTGTGTGGCTGATGTTTACCCTGAAACAAAGGGACAGAAGTTGTGCCAACTTCTAGACTAGTCAGACAAAGCTGCATGTAGGCACAGATGCTGTCTACACTCTTTTGAAACATGTGTTTCAAAACTTTGTGTTTAGTCAGCTAGGCAGCACACACAGAACTGATCAAATTTATGATGTGGTATTTTGGGGTTTTTTGTAGATGAAGTACGTACAGGCACGTATAGGCAGTTATTCCATCCTGAGCAGCTCATTACTGGGAAAGAAGATGCAGCCAATAATTATGCCAGAGGCCATTATACCATTGGAAAAGAGATTGTTGATCTAGTGCTAGATCGCATCCGCAAACTGGTAAGGATTCATGCTGCAAGTTAGTATTTAAAATAATTGATACAGCTCTATAGCTAGCTATATTGATGGTTTGCTGGTTTTTTTGTTAAGAATTTTGTGCATAGTTAATTGTTCAAAACAAAAGAAACCTTTTATTTCCTGGCATGCCCTGTCCCCCCCTTTAAATAAAAATTCAATCAGTTAAACTGGGACCTTTCAAGAACACTACTTTCTTAATAATAACAATGTAAAATTAGCAAACTTATGACAGAAATGCTTTTGAATGGTTATTTTAATATTGATTTTTCCAAAACCATCAATAACTTTTTTCTTCCATTTTTCTCCACCTCGTTACAGGCTGACCTGTGCACAGGGCTGCAAGGCTTCCTTATCTTTCATAGTTTTGGAGGAGGCACTGGTTCAGGGTTTGCATCACTGCTCATGGAAAGGCTGTCTGTTGACTATGGCAAGAAATCTAAACTGGAGTTTGCAATTTATCCAGCACCACAAGTTTCCACTGCTGTAGTGGAACCCTACAACTCAATTCTAACTACCCACACAACATTAGAGCATTCAGACTGTGCCTTTATGGTAGATAATGAAGCCATTTATGATATATGTCGTCGTAACCTGGACATTGGCCGTCCTACTTACACCAATTTAAACCGATTAATTGGGCAAATCGTTTCATCCATCACAGCCTCACTGCGTTTTGATGGAGCCCTCAATGTAGATCTGACAGAATTTCAAACTAACCTGGTTCCATACCCACGAATCCATTTCCCCTTGGTAACATATGCCCCTATCATCTCTGCTGAAAAAGCATATCATGAGCAGTTATCTGTGGCTGAAATTACCCACGCTTGCTTTGAACCAGCCAACCAGATGGTCAAATGTGACCCTCGCCATGGCAAGTACATGGCCTGCTGCATGTTATACAGAGGTGATGTTGTGCCCAAAGATGTCAATGCAGCCATTGCCACTATCAAGACTAAACGTACCATTCAGTTTGTGGATTGGTGCCCAACTGGATTCAAGGTATGTAGCCTTTTAAATGGTCAATATCTAAATGTTTAGGAATTCAGTAGTGTTCAGAGGTGACAGTTGTGCTACAATGTTGTAATGTCACTGTTAAATATTTTGATAAAGTACAAAATTAACTAAGCTTTTTTATTTATTTGTAATCATGGTGATTTTTGTTTTGTTAACAAAAATGAGTCTTTAAGCCTTAGCATTCTTAAGGAAAGTTCTCATTTGTTTTCTTGAAGGTGGGCATTAACTACCAGCCTCCAACTGTGGTGCCAGGTGCTGATCTTGCCAAGGTGCAGCGGGCTGTGTGTATGCTGAGTAACACAACTGCTATTGCAGAAGCATGGGCTCGGCTCGACCACAAATTTGATCTCATGTATACTAAGCGTGCCTTTGTGCATTGGTATGTTGGGGAAGGGATGGAGGAAGGAGAATTTTCTGAAGCCCGGGAAGACCTGGCTGCCCTTGAGAAAGATTATGAAGAAGTTGGCCTAGACTCAGTAGAAGCAGAGGCTGAAGAAGGAGATGAATATTGAGAAAACTAAAGCCTGGCAAAATCTGATTACCAAAAAAAAAAAAAGATAAATTGCAGAACTCTGTTTGTTTGTTTTCAAATGTGCTTCCAAATAAAGTTCCAAAGATTATACTGCTGCTTCTTTTTTCCTTCTTCACTATTAATGTGCGTGTTCATGAAGGAAGGACAATTTGAGATTGCATGTTTTGGTAGCAGATCTGTTACCTGCTTTAAAAGTGCATAGTAATTTTTACCTTCCTATACTAGCATAGTAAAAAAAAAAAATCTAATATTCTTTACTAGTATGGTCACATGAATAGAGCTTTAGAGACACATGGAAGCAGCTCTATCACTTGGCTTGTGCAAAAAGTGCTGACCCAGCTGGTTAGAGCATGGTGCCAACACCTCCAAGGTTGTGGTTTCAATCCCCATATATGCCATTCAGCTAAGAGTGATCCTTTTGGGTCCCTTCCAACTGGGAATATTCTGTGAAATAACTAGGCTTTTGTTTGGTGGGGGTTTGTTGGTTTGGGTGTGAATTTTTTTGTTGGTTATTAAGAAAGAATTGCTGTATATAAGTATGAAAAAGTCTGTTTTTGATGCTGGGAGACTGGAAGAACTAGCTTCAGTAGCCTGATGCATTAGGCCCAATCCTGCCGACACTAGCGGCTCCAAGCCGTGCCCAAGTGAAACTGTTCTGCACACAAACCACCGACCAAACACACCCGTCAGCAAGGTCTTCCATTTATGAGCCACTGTTCCTAGTCCGTCTCACACTCCTCAAGGATCACTTCCAGTTTCCCTTTCCACTCGAGAGCTCCACCAATGTACGGCGCTGCTCTGCCATGAGGGAGGATTCCCGGGGGTGCTCACCCAGCAACTGTCACGCCAAAGCCGCACGGAACCTCGTACGAGGGTAGGGTACCCGTGCCGGGGCAGCCGCACGCTGCCGGCCGAGCCTCCCCCGCACAGCGCCGCGCGGAGGCGGCTCTGCCCACCCGGAAGTGCAGGGCGCCGCCGCGGCAGGCTGCGGGTGCTCTCTCCGCTGCTGCAGCGGAGCTTTTCGGGACCATGGTGCAGCTTTACAACCTGCACCCGTTCGGGTCGCAGCGAGTAGTGCCCTGCAAGCAAGAACCGGCGCACTTCTGCTGCGGCCAAGACGTGCTGTTCGTGGCCAGCACGGCGGCCAGCTGCAGGGTAGAGGTGTTCGCCGTGCGCGAACAGGGCCGCTGCGAGGCCCTGGGCTCCTTCGCCACGCTGGGTCCCGTGCTGCGCATGGCGCACAGCTCGGCAGGTCAGTCCCGGCGATCGCTGGGTCCGTGAGTGCTGGGCTGGGGAGACCGGGACGCGTCGGGTTCGAGTGCGTGGAGCGGCCCTGGGGCTCCGCCGGGTGGGGATGGAGGGCCAGCCGGGCCGGGGGAGGCGGGCGGCGAACAAAGCCGCTCGGGCTCCGCCGCGGGCGGAGGGCCTGGCCAACCCACCCGCCTCTCTCTCAGGCTCTTCGTCAGGCTACCTCCGAGCCGGAGGTGGGGCGCGCCTGCTGAAGCCAGCTGGCCTTGCGGGCCGGGCAGGGAAGCGCGGGCCGGCCCCAGCGCCCCCAGCGCTCGGGCCTACAGGCAGGGTGGGAGCCGCATCTCCCTTCGTCGTCTGCCTCCGCCTCGGTTGCGGTCTGTGCTCCCGACCCTGCTTTTGGGCTTTTTTGTTGTTGTTGTTGTTGGGGTTTTTTTGGTTTTTTTGTATTTTGTTTTCAGAGTACGGAGTGGGTGGTCGTTCCAGCCCATTCCGCAGCTCTTCATGAGTCTATTGGTCCATTGCTTTCCGTCTTTCCATGGTCTGTAGAGAACAAAACATTTCTTCATTATGAGGATATGAGAAGGCGAGAGGGTGGGCGGGACCTTGTATGCAATCACAACTTACAGAGAGGATTCACATAGGAGTTACTCTGCACCTACATCTGTAAGTCCTTGCTTTTAGTGGTTTGTGAAATGTGTGCCACCCAGCAAAGAAACTTGTGCTTTGCATTCTATTAGAGAAAAACTGGTGAAAACTGTTTTTTTGAATTTTTTGGTAAGAGTTGAGCCTTGAAGATGTTCTTTGTAGCATACTACAGTAGATGAAGAGCTCAGAAACTGTCATGTATTTTTTAATGATTATCAGTATGACTGCTTTCTTTTAAGGAGACTATCTGGTGACAATTGAAGAAAAAAGCAAAGCAACTTTCCTAAGAGCATATATGAACTGGAGATGCATGTCTGCAGGGAGTTCTCGTGTGTGTGTTCGGATGGTTGGTCACAAGATGGAAGAGTCATACAGTGAAACCTTAAAAGAACAGATGTCAGTTGTTGAAATGCCACTTTCAGATCCTCCACTGTGCATTTCATGTTGTCCTGTGAATGGAGATCTTCTTGTGGGCTGCAAGAATAAACTAGTCATGTTCTGTTTGAAATACCGAGTCATAAACCAGAATTTGACTGTGTTAGATTTTGAACGCTCCTTAATTTTGCACATTGATAACCTCATTCCCACTGAAGTTGCATTTTGTGCCAGACATATAGCCATAACAACAGAGCTGGATGTTCTAATCCTGAAACTGGAACTGGTCCAGCAAAGTGCAGACAGGACAGAGCAGTGTGCTCAGGAAGTCAGTGCACCAGAAAAGGCTGTGGATGGAGGTGGGTGCTGAAATATTTTTTTTTTTAATCTCTAAGATTCTGCTAATTGATTCCTGTTGTTCTGAAAGTAATCTCAAGCAAGGTCTTTGCCATTCAGAAAATATTTCCAGATTGTCCTATTAATGACTGTCAGCTGAATATTCTAGAGCATGAAAAGTTGTACCAACCTGCAGTTGAAGGTAACATTTCAAGCAAATATGCCATCATGCTGCACCTTTAGAGGACAGTACAGCCTCTGCAGACACAGAATTAGATCCGTGTTTTAGGATGCCATGATGGGCCAAATTAAAGTAGTAGTAGTTCAGTATGCTGTGTTCAGAAAAATTATTCTGTCAGTGTCACTGCCTAAGTAACTGGCTTACACAGTTAAGAATGTTTCTGTTGTGATGTCTGTGTACTTTTGTAACTGTTAGGCTCAGAACCTGGCATAATCAAGCAGATTTTTCTTTTTCATTCCTTTATCTTATTCGGGGGGTTGCATTAGAATTATAGAAATCCCAGAAACAGATGTACTCAAGAGGTTTCATTCCTGTGTATTGCAAGATATCAATCCATATGTAATCAATAATCAATTCCCACTTTTCTAAATGTATATGTTTCAGATCAACACCAACAAACCTTAGGAAGGTACTTTCTTTAGAATTGAAAAATCTTAAAAGGATGGTCGTTTAGAAATGGAAACTGTACCTAGAAAAAATTTAAACGTAAATAAGACTTTTCAGATAGGGACAATATAAATGCAGTGTTTTTCACTGAGTGAATATGGGTCTTTTCTCAGGTAATGGTGTCCTGCCCCTAGTTTTTTTTATTATTAAAAAATTACGCAGAAAAGTTCCAGTTACTTTCTGAGTGTTATTAGGATTTGCTTTCCAGGATTTAAGTGAGTTAAAGATAACACAACTTCCTGTGATAGCTGTCTTTGCCTTCTCAAAACCTCTTCAGCCAAAAGTCAACACTTTCTGATGACCAGCCATTTGCAGCACTGGTTGCCTTTGACTCACATTCTAATGAAACCTGTTAGGGTTTTTTTTTTTCCCAGAAATCTTGACTCTTAAGTCTGTTGAGGCTTAAATAGGAATTGTTCTCTTCTACCAGTATGTTCTGTTTTCAAAATCTTGTGGTTTGAGGAAGCTAATGCTAGCAGGGTAGCTGTAATTGGAGTATTTAATTGATGTCATACCATTTTCTTACTGCTGCGTGGAATGGTTTGAACAATTAAAATAGCATTTTCATTGCTCAGGTGTGAAAGATGAAAGTCCTTCAACACATCCTTTACAGCTTGAATTAGATGAGTTCATCATATGTCAGAAGCCAGTGGAACTGCTTGGGGAAGAAAGTAAGCTATGTGAGATACCTGTCACACTGGAATCCACAGTGTTACCTACAGAAGACACAAAGCACTTCCAAGTGCAGTATCTGCTTTTCAGGTATTACAGATGTATTTTCCCTTTTATGGGTTAATTTACTACAAAAAACCAAACTGAGTTGTGTGTTTTGTTTTTTTGAAAGGAAACTCTTGATATTTTGACTTCCGGGGTTTTTATAAGGTTTGGTGTTTCTTTTGAACCGAGGAAATGATGGGATACCAAAGAAAGCCCATTTTTTTAGTATCTTGGAATATTTCACTTGGAAGGGATCTGCAGCAATCATCTAGTGCAATTGCCTGACCACTTCAGGAGTGAGCCATTGTTAAAGTGTATTGTTAAGGGCACAGTCCAAATGTCTCTTAAATAGTGACAGGTCTAGGGCATCAACCACCTCTCTAGGAAGCCTGTTCAGTGTTTCAGCATTCTTGGTAAGAAAATGGTTCCTCACATCAAGTGTGAACCTCCCCTGGCACAGCTTTGAGCCTTTCCCAGGTGTCTTGTCCCAGGATCCCAGGGAGAAGAGTTCAGCACCTGCCTCTCCAGATCCCCTTCTCAGGAAGCTGATTTAGTCTTCCTTTTTTATCAAAATTTCTATCAAAAGCTGAGGAAGGATTTATGTCCAGTCCAAAAGTGAATTCCAAAGCAAAGCAGGGAAAAGGATGACGCATAATAGGAAAAAAATAGTATTGGAGATGGCATGGTGTTCCATACAGCTCAGTGGATTAAAAAGAAAGAGAAAAAATTGAGGTCAAAATCAGTTGCAGGATTTCTTCAGTGATGTCAGACTTTGACATGCATCTTGCAGACAAGCAAAGAGAGAGGATTTCAGTTGCAGGAACTCATTAGAGTTTTATCTAGCTGTGCCATGTGCTTCTTGGCATTACTGTACTAATGGCATTGGTAATAGGAGTGTGCATTGTTGTTGAGTATTAAAACATGAGCTATGCCTCTTGTAGCCAGTGCTGTTTACTTGTCCAAAGTATATCATCATAATTTTTCATTGCAGTCCCATGTTGTTTTGGACATTTTTCCTAGACGTTTTGCACCTGACCAGTCGCCTTTTGGGTTTTGTGAAGACACAAAGTTGCACTCTATTCAACTGCTTCCTGTATACCAGACAGGTACGTGGATATGCATGAATACACAACGGACTGTGTCACAGGAGGCTTGTGAAAGGAAAGAGCTTCATTGTGTATCCTCTTTCGTACACTGTGGGATTTCTGTACTATTTGTTTTTAAATTGAGATCTTTCCTCTCTTTTCAATTATTTTAACTGAGCTTCTGTTAACAAAAAAGTCTTTTAATTTCTGCATAAACCTTGAACAAAAATACCAATTAAACACACCAAAAGTGTGACTAAACCAGCTTTTATTGGTTCTTTACTGATAAATTTTGTGTTGCAAAACAGTTACTCTTTACATTGCGTTAATAAAATTCTCCTTGGTGTTACAATATACTAGACTGCCGCTCAGCCAGCCGAGGATATCAGAGTAGTAAACCTTAATAATCACTAAGATACTGGTTACCTTTCTGAAGGGCTTTAATTGAAACTGGATGGGATGAATGCATATTTTAGGGGTTCATTAGCTCAAGCCCTGAAAGACCCATGGAAGATTTTAATGCTGTATGTCAGCAGTCAGATTTCGTAGCATCATGGAATGTTGTGAGTTGGAAGGGTCATCAAATCCAACTACTGGCCCTGTGCAGGAGAACCTTAAGAATCCCACCAAGTGCCTGAGAACATTTTCCAAATGCTTTTTGAGCTCTGGTAGGCTTGGACCGTGCCCTGTTTCAGTGCCTGTTTCAGTGCCTGTTTCAGTGCCTGACCACCCTCTGGGAGAAGAACCTTTTCCTAATACCCGACGTAAACCTCCCCTGACACAGCTTCGTACAATTCCGTCAGGAACTGCATGCTCTTAGATCTCTCCTCGGTCTCCTCCAGGCTGAACAAACGAAGTCTCCTCAGCCACTCCTCCTATGGCCACCCCTCCAGACTCTTCAGCATCTTTGTAGCCCTCCCTTAGTCTCTTCTCTAATACACTTGTATTGTGGTTCCTCAAACTGCCCCCAGGCATCAAGACAATGCTGCCACAGAGCAGAGTGGCACAATCCCATCCCTGCCGCCCCAGCAATGCTGTGCCTGATGCATCCCAGGATATGGTTGGCCCTTGACTTTTACTGACTCCTCACTCAGTTTGAGATGGTTTACTGTCTGCTAAGTAGCAACTTGCAGCTGAAAAGACTGAAAAGAATGAGCTACTTGCCATTTAATACAGCTGTTGTATGCTCTTTTGTGATTTACAGGCTTTGATAAGAGGGTCTGTAGAATATGATCACAGCTGTTGCCTGCTAAAATGGCATCCTAATAAATTTTGCCATTTCCAGCCTTTCTTTCCCTTAAGTAATGACCTATTCTTTTTGTGAGCTGCAGCTCTGGATGAGCATTCATTCCAACTTAAAAGTAATTGTCTAAGATCAGGCTTTCAGTCTATGGATGCTTTGTTGTGGTGAACTTAGGACTCTCCAATGCTGTTACATCTATAGAATTTCTTCACTAGGTGCTACGTCCATATTTTTGTGAAAATGCCTCCAAATGAGATGACATGTCATACAATTTCTTGACATGTGCACTGAGCTTCATATAAAACTTCTTTTTACTAGCTACTAAGAAAAGTAGTCTGTAACTTGGGCAGGTTTGATTGTATCTTTTAGGCATCAGGCTTGGAATGGAATTGCCAGGTTTTTATTTATGAAGTACATAAAATGCCTTTCTCATTGTTATGTTTAGGAATTTCTGCAACAGCCTGTGATGAAACTGAGAACAAGAGAAAACTTCTGAGTCTTTTCTGCTTTTTCTCTTTACCTCATGTTGGATATCTCTACTCTGTTGGGAAGTTAGTAGAACTGATTTCTACTTACCAATATTCAGAGAAGTCAGAGCAGGCAGTCCTCACTCCACAGTTCCTGCACGTCATTACAAGGTACTATGTTTATGGTTTTACTGATAGTATTACTATGTTTCTCTATGCTGCAGTCCTTTTAAAATTTTTTTTTCCCTCTGATATGTCCTTCATAGCCTCCTGGAAATCTCTGGGCAGGCTCATGTGCTAGTTCAGCATACCCTCCTGCTTAGGCTTTTAAGCTCATTTCTTCAAAGGAAAAAGCTGATTCACTGCAGTCTTGGCTCCTTGATTTTTTGCAAATCTTAATTTCTTTCCTTCATTGTTGTGTTTTCTTCTTTTCCTCTAGTCAGAACCTGCAGTGCTTCACAGTACGATGCAGTGCAGCAGCAGCTCGTGGTGAAGATCCATATATTGACACAACCGTGAAGGTACACCTCTCATTATCTCACTAATAAAATGGGGGTAGTGGTATGGCACCTAGTTGACTTAGGTTTTGAAATCCTGTTAGTTTCTGGTGGTTGAACCAATAAACTAACGTTCAAAATGAATGGCATGTTGTATTTTGGTGGTCTGCAGATGTCTCAATGAAACAATCTATTATTGCCATGTAAAATTTTAGACCGTTATAGAATGTTTTCAAAAACATGAAAAGCAATAAAATCACTTCTTTTTTAAACTAAATTCCATGCTTTTCTGTATAAAATTGAATGAAGGGTGCAGAGTTTTCTTTTATTGTATGATGTTTCTCTCTCTTAGGTGTCCTTGAAAAAACAGTTTTTCTAAGAGGCATGTAGGCAATCGAACAACTCTGCTACCAGATACTTCGGGCATGTTTTTTAGGAGGAGGGCTTTTGATCCTTGGAGGTCTAAACTTTTCCCTTCCTTAAATTGCTTATAAGTAAAAATCTGTTGAATGTAAAGATTGTGATACGCATTAATAAAAGGAGTAGGAAAGATAGACGGAGGTGTATTTTAAGGTAGCATTTAAGGATTTCTTCTGAGCATATAGACAACAGATATAAAGAAACCATAGGATGGTAGAATTTTTATAAAATTTTTAAGAGCCAAACGTATTCTCTGCTCTGGATAGTTAATAGCAGCATGTGACACAATCTCTCCTGTCCATTCTTCAGTCTCAGCTTTCTAAGTTTTCACTGTGAGTTACATTGAAATCCATCACAGTTCCTCCAGTCAGTCAACAGGCTGCCTCCTCTGTCTGTAGGAGTTTTGGAGAGCTGTGAAGGCTGCAGTCCTACACAGATTTCCGGGCTGCAGCTTGCCATCCACAGTGTGCCCACCCACTCTGGCATGGATCCTTCCATGGGCTACAGTCCCTCAGGGGCATCTCTGTGCTGGTGTGAGTCCTTCATGGGCCAGTTCCCTCATGGGTGTCCCTGCCCCAGTGTGGAATTTGAAGTGTTATGGTGGTTATCTTTATTATTTGCCATTACTGTTTTTCCTGCTGTTTCTTTAAACCAGTTTTAAAGCTGCCTCATGCTGCGTCTCACTAGCCCAGGGCAGTCTAGAGGCTCCAGACCACCACTGTAGGCCTGAACCTCTTACAAGAAATGTTGAGGTGTCTTCAAAAAGCAGGTTACTCATACAATGCCGTGTTGTCTCGTTTCACTATGTATGTTAATTTGTAAGTGTAGTATTTTATCTTTTTAAAGCTGTAAATTTAGAATATTTCTGTGCAAATGAGGCTGCATTTTTCAATTTTTAGTCCAGTATAGACGATAGCATATGTTTTACGTGAAAAGTGCATATAGAACAGATCGGGGAAATAATACTGGCTATGTAAGGTAAAAATAGGCAAGCAAATATAATACTTCTATCTGTAATTGCTTTTTATAAGCAACTGAAATCAAGACTTTTATAACCAGTCTTTTAAACTTGGCCCAATTCAAACTAATCAGGATAAAGTTTTATGCTTTAGGCATCTACCTCAGGTCCTCAGGTTGAATTATTTTGAGAAACATAGCTGAAACTGTGCAGTTGCTTTGAAGAGTGAAATAATTTTTTTTCACTCATTATTAAATGATTCTTGTTAGGCATTTATGAGTATTTTTATTCTTGCTTAAGTGAAGCACTCAAAGTTAGGAAAGCCAGTGAATGTTTTTAATGTCAGATCATTGTACAAAGGTTACTTTTTTTTCTGATTTTTTAAAAACTCAATGTACATACCAAGTGAAATTACAAAATAGTCACTTTCCTTTATAGGCTTGTCCACCTGTCACACTGGATATCTGTACATTAAGAATGCAGCTTTTTATAGGACCAAGAGCTATCTGTCATTTCAAAAATCATATAATTCTTTTGACGAAGGCAGACACAGAAGATATTACTGAAAGAAGAAAGCCTACAAGAAGGATGCTGTAAGGATTTGTGTCTTTTAGGGTGCTGGTACTTGTAGCTGTGTGTACAGTGCTGACCTTGTGGATATTGCAATTTAAGAGTGGTTCCTCTGTTGAAAAACTCCTTAGAAATAATTGCCTTCTTAATGATTGAGAAGAGCACTCAAGCTTTTTTTTTTCAATTCTATTGTGTTTTCATACATAGAAGAAATGAGCATAGTCACAAATGCCTGAAATCAACAAAATTTTAAAATAACAACACTAAGAATTTATCCTGAGAATTAAAAAAATATTTTTCCTGAGAAAAAATGTGGAGTACCAAAAATATGTAGTGCCAAAGCTACAGGTTACAAAATACGTTGCAGCATAACATTAAATGTCTTATCTTTGGCTAAGGCTTCTTTCCAAGAAGGTTGTGAACGTTAGTTGTCCATGAAAAAAGTTGGTCAGACTTTGCCCCATAAGTTGTAGCATATGTGTAGCCAGAGGCATATGTGACTTTTTACAAGTTTCAGTTTCCAGGGAAACTGCTCTTCCCGTTCCATTTTTGAAGGCTTTTTACTAAACAGCTAAGCAGCTATTCTAAACAGTTACTCAGAAACCATGTTTATTAAAGTCAGTTTAAGTTAATTAACAAGAGTGGGGCAGCTTTAGCTGATTGAGGAGTTAGTTGAACCATTATTTCTTAACATCTAGAGCAGATATTATTCAGAAGAAGATAAGGAGAAGCCTGTCAGAAAAAATGACTATTCAAAATACTGTAGTTTTCTTGTATAAAGCACATTTTCTGCCAGTTGCGTTGTTTCAAATATTCTAATTGGCATTTGAAGAAGATACACTTTTTGCCTTCTGTAAAGAATGTGAGTTGAACGAATACTAAACTGTGTAGCACCATAATTTGAAAATAAAGATGTAAACATCTTTACATCTGTACAGTTAAAATAAAATTAAAAACCAGAAAAAAAGGGTCTGTTTTCCTGCAGTGTTTTTAAGCTTAGGGCTTTATAGACCAAGCCAAGAGTTTAGAATAAAAGCATTCTGATACCACTTTATTCCATGTCTTGGCAAACACTTTGATAGAGCTGTAGGGGCAAAGATACACTAAGTCCTGACAGGAGATTAAACAGCTAATTTAAATTAGTTAACTGTTCAAGGTCTGGTTGGATAAGGCCCTGGGCAGTCTGGCCTGTTCAATCCCATGCCTGTGACAGGGGGGGTTAGAACTAGATGATCTTTAAGGTGCAAGCCAAGCCATTTGATGATTCTATGATTCCTGATACTCCTTGTTGTTAAGCACAGGAGAGGATGTAGTGGACAGTTCTCATGATGACTCTTACGTATGAACATGCCTATCCCTGTTCTGTTATTAGCCAGTATGACTGAAATTCACAGCTTAACTCTCCAGCACTTACTGGTCTGCAAACATACTTATTTATGCATTTGAGTTACAAAATGAGTGGGGTTTTTTTGGTTGCATAGTGTTTATTTCAACACTGACAACTCAACTCTTTTTTCTAGTTCCAGAAAGGCTGACAGCATCAAATCCAGAACAAATTCTGAGTCAGAGCCTGGTTGGAATTTATATATTATAAACACTGTTTCAACTATTCAGCTTTACAGAGAAATGGTATTGTCCAACTCCTGCTTTTGTTGTTTGCTAACTAAAAATAAGTACTGCTAGTTAATCTCTGATGCATGTAATTGCTGAATATAGTGTAATGTATTTCTTGTGAATAGCCTATAATCCTATTTCAAACAGCTGCTGTCCCTATTAGAATTGTTCCTGTATATTCTTAATTTTTGTCAGCAACCTAAGTATATGCTGTGTCTGTTCTAGGTAGATTATAGTAGAACTTACGAAAATGTTAAAACTGAGAGCTGCATCCATCTTCTAAGTGAGGCTCACTTACTGGTCAGAGCAGCTATAATGGACTCTCATTTCCTTAAATCAGATGAGAAGGAAGATCTTCTCAGAGCATTCAGAGAAAGTTGTGCCTTCTTAGGAGACTGCTACAGCAGGTATGTTTTGGATGTCCAAGTGGCATAGGTGAGCTGTGTTTCCCAGTGGTGTAACCTAAAAATGAAAATCCATAATTCTTTGTGATTTTATATTAGCATTGCATAGGTAATACAAACCTTCTGTTTTACAAAACTAGCTTAATCTAGTCCTCTCTTCAGTATCTGATTGTCTTTATTGTCATTAAACAGAATTCAATTGTTCAGAATTATGTTGAATATGAACAATATATGCAGATAACTGATGTGCCTGCGACTTTGTTTGATGTAGTTTTAGTTCTTACAAAGAGTGATGGAGCATTGCCCTTAGTTGTGTTTTTTTTTATTTTTCTCCTTCCTCTCTATTTCCTTCAGGTTTGACACAAAGGATTACCACCTTGCTTTGCCATACTACAGAATGTCAGGTTTATCCATGACTGAAGTTTTAAAGAGACTAGTTTCAGAAGGTGATGAAATACAGACATATGAGAGAGGATTTATATTTTACTTAACTCATTCTCTTAATGAAGACTCAAATGAAGAATTGAGTAAGGTAGAAATAAGTTGGTTTATTTGTAATCTGCTAATTTAGTTATGATTTTAAGAATTGTGTATCAAATATTAATCACTTTCCCTTTGAAAATGCTGAGCTGGTTTTTTATTTTTACAGTTATTCTTTTTCACATTATTTTTATTTTCCCATTTTTGTTGAATAGCAGGCACCTGTGATGCTTTGGGCTGCATTCAAGCAACATCCTACAGGTTTGGCTGCCATGATGCATGTTGCTATGCTCTGGTTCCCACTTGCACAGAGACACTTTTGTTTTAGGAAAGCCCTGCCTCAAATTTCTGTCCTCTTCCATTTCTGCAGCAAAACAAATAGTTTCTTTGGTCATTGCTAAATTGTACAGATTGCCTGAAGCAATTAATTTTGGTGGTAGATGTTCTCCTAGCATGCCGAAATATGGGTTGAATCACTACCAGTTAGAAAGCCTTTATTTTTACCAGTAGGGAGGAAAGAAGCAGGAAAGGCACTGGGATTTGATAGCTAAGGTGAACTTGTCTGTTTTAAAAAAATACAAACAAACCAGCCACAAAAAACCAAAACAACAGAACTGCACTACTTTCATATGCCATAGAAGAATGTATATCCGAAAAGGTCTAAACTGTCAAATGCCTTTTATTTCAATAGGAATCTGGAAATAAAGTTCTCCAGATATTCTATCTCGCGGACCCTGTGCAGCTGCCTCATATCCTTTGCAGTCCCAGCATGAGAAACATATGTCCTTTGACAGCTGTGAAATATCTTCAGAAAGTAGAAAAAATGATGCCATCAGTGGTCCTGACACTTACTAAGGCTTTCTTGGCTCTGAAAATGGGAGACCTGACAATGTATGAACACGAAATGCACTCCTATAAGGAGGTAAAGTATGCCAAGAGCATGAGCTATTCATGCTTTACAAAGTCCATGTCAATAGTTTGACTTGTAGTTGCATTTTACAGTAAAAGAAACTTCCAGTCACTCCCCTTCCCCCTGATATGCTGTTTAGGCTCCACTGAATGTCTGCAGTAACAGTAGAATGGAGGGCTGACATACACTGGGACTGTACAGTTTGCCCTGCAGATAGGGTAGTCTTGTCTAGGCGAAGACTTACGAAATAAGCAAGTTTTGAAGCTCTTTATTCTTGATCAATTAGATGGTGTTTTACTGGGATGTAACCAACTCTGCCAATGCTCTTCAGCTGCATGGGAGAATTGTATAGTAGCATTTCTACACCTCTCCACCTGAAATTAATATGTGATATGCCCATCAAAACACCATCTGTATGCAAACAGCCATTACAAAATTGCTCTTGAACAGAGTATTTGTCCATTGGGCTCACAAACTGAAGTTTCTGTATACAATTTCACATCTTACGTGGACTCGAAGCACTTACCTCTTATTAAGACCAGATCAGAACCTACTTCAGAGCTATCAAAGTAAGAATTCTCATCAGTGGGGGCAAAAATGTTAGTGGCGTTGTCTCTGGCATAGATGTTCACATCTGTGAGACCAGTCTGTAAATTACTTCTTGTTGAGTTTGATCAAGATTGGGGAATATTCCAAGGTGATAGAGTTTGAAACAGAAACTTTTTCTTATAGTGGGATATTGGGAGTCTAAACACTTTTGAAATAAGTGGATAGCTGTTTCAAAGTTAGATATCATGCTTTGGTAGAAAAGGTCCTGGAGAGGTTTTAAAGTTAGCTGATTTTGAGCTGCAGTGTCGGAACTGTGGGGAGCTGTTTCAAAATTTATATTCAGCACCACCTGCTTTTGCAGCACTGTCAAATGAAATTGCCATGTTGTGAGCAAACGTACACTGCATGGATGTTATTTTGAGTATAAGGTGGCCTAGGCTTGAGTGGTTTTGGTTGGATTTTCTTTCTAATCTGATCTATTAAATATATTCTATTGCACTTCACCTTTAAAAAAGCATTTTATTTCGAAGTAGGAAAAAAACCCAATTTCATAAAGCTAATCTTAATTTTTCTTCTAGGTCTGCCTTGTATTTCTTGTGTAAGTCATTTAATTTACTTAGGAAAATTATTTTTCCACTGTCTTTACAATGGGAATAATATGTTGTTATACTCACCTTCATAAGCACTCACATAACTCAAAATAGCTTCTTGTTGCACAAAGTGCAGCACATTTTGATCCTTTTTCAGGGGTATTTTCAAAATAAAAATCACACTTTAGCAAAACGGCCTCTTGAAAAGTCAGCCAGTGATTTTTCAAACCACCCTGTATATCAAATGTCTTGGACTACTTAGTGAAATCCATTTTCTGTGCACACTAACTCCATCTTTCAACACCATATTACTTTCTGTGTTTAGGCACAAGGCCTGTTTTTCAGGAGTCGCTGCTCTAGAATGTGGTTTGGATCTCTGTCTCTGGAGAGCTACTCTGTGAATTGCAGAAAGGATTTACTTCCTTCCCTGACTACTTCCATCTGAATTTCACTGCTGAGGAAATACTGAGTTTACTGAGTAGAATAATCTATATATTGAATTCTTTACCTGATTTATATTTAATTATGTTTGTAGACAACACTGGCTTGCGGCTTCATTGGGCAACCACGACTCCTGCAGCAGCGTAAGGAAGGAATTGTTATGCCAACTGAGTTTGCTGTTCACCTGAAGGAGATGCAGCCTGGTTTACTGGTGGCTGCTACTGTGGCTTTACATGAGAACAGTAAAATTGAACTAGAAGAAGCGGATACCTTTTTCAAGGTTGGCTATGATCATATTTTTGCTTTTATTTTTTTCGTAGTGACATTGTTGTGGGAAAGAAAAGCAGCCTCAGTTGCTCCTTCACTCACATTTCAGCATTTCTTCAGAAAGAGCGAGATGAGGGTTGGAGATATTCTAGTCATGATAGATGGTTACAGAGTCAGAAACTGGACCTTCTGGAACGAAATACTGGTTAAGTAAAGCAAAAAAAAAAATCCATTAAGTTCTTTGCTTTTACCCTGTCATTTGAATGGAAAATACCCTGATCTCAGAGCCCTTTCTGTGGCTTCCTAGTGACTGAGCTTCTTAAGGCCACTGAAATGTAACAGAATTTAGATAAATTAATTCCATAAGCTCCTTTTAAAGAAATCTTTAGAATTAAAACATACTTGTAAAGAATCAGGCTTAAATATGAAGGTATATAATGCTCTGATGATCTATATAAATTGGTGAAAGAAAAGCATGTGTCTGAAGTTTATAAGAAGAAATACTAATAGTTTTTCTAGTGTCTCTGAAGTTTTCTTTCAACTGGGAATAGACAAACCTTTTTTTCTTTTATCTACAATGAATAGAAACACTTGGGTTAAAACATGTGTTCTTCAACACATGTACGTGTGTTGCGGTCTTTACTGTATCTGTTACTGTGAAAGACCTGTATCAAGAAGAGCAAGTAATGAAGTTCCAATTAGAACAAGTGTTGTTCTTTAAAACCATTTGGAAACCAAGTAAAAATCCTTTTTGCTGGCACAGCAGTTCTTAAAACATCTTCCTTGTGGGTTTTACCATGATACCCAGCTGAACTACACAGCAGATCTTATCATGGACTATAGAGACTTGTTTTGAAGACACTTACTTGTCTGCTGGCATATGTAAAAATCCTCCTCATTAGCAGTCTGTAAATACTTGCTGACAATTGTACTGACATTTCTGGCAGTAGAGTAAATCTTCAAGAAGAAATCAAATCTGTTGGTCAGAATTGATTACCTTAAAATCATCTAATGAACTTTTTACTTTAACAGTGCTTAGCAGTGATACACTGCTTAGCAGTATATTACATAGAATCACAGGACAAAAAAAGGAATCAAAATTCTGCTTCTAGTAAAATTGAAAAACTGTTCCTCCTGTCTTTTCTAACTTTTGCTACTATTAATCACCATAGTCTAACTTGCTGTCTTCTGTTGGTTTTGTTCTTAGATGTTGTGTAATAGCAGTGAAAACACTGTTCCCCAGCTCCTGGTGGACTTCTGGGAAGCTCTTCTTGTAGTGTCCTCTCAGGAAGAAATACTTGAGGAGCTCCTATTGAGGGTTACTTCTCAGTATGTTTGGAGAATATCAAGGAAGCAACTTCCTGAGACTAAGCCATTGAAAACAACAGAGGATCTAGTAAGTTGTAAACCATGCAGAGGAAGTTTTGGGACTGCAGTGTTCCTCCACAATCTATCCAAGTACCATCCTTAATATTTTAATTCTAGACAGTTTATCTCTTAAAAGAAGCAAGACTGAAATCAAATAAGGTGGTTTGCAGTTACAAATTAGTATTTCTGTCTTTGGCCAGTCCTGCTCCTTGGGGAAATGGCAGATATACTTCCAACAGGAATCTCAGCTCTGCATAGAAATAAGGGTTAAAATTTGTCAGGTGGATTATTTACAATTTTACAAAGCTAACTAAATGAGAAAATTGTGTGAATGATGAATTCTAAAGAATTATTAACAGGAAAGCTGAAGTACAGAACTAAATAGAAGTTTCCAGTTTATTTGTTATTGAATTGCATGAACCAGGAAAGAAAGGGTAGGTGCTCTTCTAAATTATGCTATTTGAGATTAAAATTTTCTTTACTCGCAGTGAGTTTCATATGGAACTGTCACTAATAGAAATGTTTCTTTTATTGCAACTTAATTCTGTCTTGTATAGATAAATTCCTGTAGTCATTTTGGGTTGATTGTCCCATGGGTAACTTCCATAATGTCAGTGGGATGTTCATCTGACAAAGATTACCATGAAGACGTCTCAAGACTACAGGTATGAAACAGGTATTACATCTTACTGCTTTATATCTTAGATCCATTCTGCAAATGTTCATGTTTGTGTGAACAGCCTTCTCCAGCATACTCTCCTCCTTCTCCCCCCCTAAGTTATTTAAGTCAAAATAAAAGGTTGACTGGAACGATGGAAGAAAAAAATACTGAAGAGTTCTGTTGATAACAATATTTACATTTGCATCTACTCTAAACTTGCTTTCTCAGTTTTCAGCAATATTTATTAAAGGAAGTATTATTTCAGGATTATTCCAACAAGTAAGGGCTTCTCCTCTAAGGTTATGGTTAGTATTTTTTGCAATGTTTGTCTTAAATGCAAACAGTACTTTTTCTTCTTGTCTTCAGTCTCTTTTATGTAGTCAGTCAATCAATATAGCTTCAGCTCTGCCTGTGTTGGAGCCCCTGACAGAAGCTGACAATGTTGGCCTCACTATCTGTGTTCTCTGCAATACCCGTCTGGGCAAGTACGAGGAAGCCATTGACCAGCTTCTCAGAAGGTGTCCTGGTGCAGCTGTGTTCTATGCTCAGCATGAGCTGAAAGGTGACAGTCAGGTGGGCTACATTCAATACAGTTATTCACTGTCATTTGGGGTTTTTTCCCTAACCGAAATGCTGTATGTACAGGTGGACTCTGGATGAATCACACAGCCTAGCTTCCAGACCAAGTAAATTGCTTGCATTCAACCTCTTCCTTGGCATTTTAATTCCTTAACTCAGTCCCCCGTGATCATAATGGAATATTTTTTCCTCCAGTTTCTTTTGCCACTTACTCTATTCATTACAGTAAGCTTAAAGCATAGTCTTTTTAGATGGCAGAGTGCCTCAGAAAAGAGAATGATATGTTATTTTTCTGCTGTAAATGAAAAATTACATAGTTTCTCACTAACTGACTATGTTCTGAATTGTTTGTCAGTGTTTATAATGTGAAATCTTAGTAATAAGCTAACTGATAAGAAAACATGGTCCTTTGAATAAAATTGCACTTAAATATGTTCTTCCTGTGTTCTAGTGACATCTTCTGACCTTCTAGCAATCAGAATGGTACCAGTATACTAGTGGAAAGATTATGTCTTTCTGTCCCATTTTCCCATTAGGCCTCTATACAGTTTTAGTGTTGGAACTGATTTTATTCTAGTGTTCCAGGAATACAGGAGTTTATTTCCATGTCCCAGCACATCAACTCAATTAATTGTATGGAGCTCCGCTGATCAGAGTCAGGAAATGCGTGATCTCTACCAGACGGATGTACTAGAACTCTGTTCAGAACCAGATTTGAGCTTTTTATTCAGATCTGAAAATAGTTTCTGTGATTGTTTCCACATTAGAGTAGAATGTGAGGTTGCAGTACTGACTCTGAACACAAGTGAAAGAAAATAGTTACCGAGTTCTAAAGGAGGAAAGAAATCCCTTTCCTTCTCTCCATTCTTATCTACAAAATTGTGCACAAAACGTAATTTACTACTACAGCTGTTGGAATGAGACAGATCAGGTCAGGAGACAGAGCAATGCTATTCACCACTTTCCATGGAGCGGTTTTGAGAGGAAAAAAAAAAATTCTCTGACTGCATTGGTGTTGCTAATTATGTGACTTTTTTTGTCTTCTAGACTTTTTTCTACAGAGGTATGAGGGACACTGTGTAAAGATTTTTGAGCAGAAAAAAGTTACACTGAAGATTGAAAAACACAACAGATGGAAAATGTCTGCATTTCAAAGCATTATATAAACTAATTATTGAGTTCATAATAACTGACCTGTATTTGTACACGTCTGAGCTTAGTTCAGGGTATTTTTAGCAGGTCTTTCATACTCTTAATTTCAGTCCTTGTTGGTTAACGTTCTTGCTGTTTGTGGTTTTGTGGATTAGGCTCTGTGGTGGAACAAGCTGCTTCCTGAACTTTGCAAGAGAGCTAGACTTACTGGAAATGACTGTCCTGTTCTTATTTCATCACTCAAAGGTAAATCAGTTGGTTGTAACTCAACTCCAGAAGGCTTTGGACATCAGCTAACATTCTTAATAAGTGTTCAGACTAAGGACTACTGATATGATAATTTGGAAAAAAAGGGGGTCTTTTTCTTCAGTTAAAGCTAATGCAGTTTAGCAGTCTATCTGGTCATTGGCACAGAATTCTGCAACGTAGGCAGTGTAGCCTCATAAAAATCATGGCATTCATTTTGTATTGAAAACAGGTAAATTTCTGTAATCATACTCTTTCTGTATAGGTAAGGGTTAGGTATAGGTAGGTTCTGTATAGGTAAGGAATAGACACCATTAAAAAACCTACAGAGCTAATTGTGAATGGTTTTTTCCTAGGCTAAATGACTATATGGTAATGGGCTGTTTTTGATAACACAGGAGAGGCTTAAGTGTGTATTGTATTTTCAGTCATAGACTGAAAAAAACAATATGTTAAGACTAGAAGTAGAGAAATCCACCCTAGTAATTCTGTAGTCCTATCTACAGAAGTAAGAAGTTAATAATATTGTGTATAGCTGAGGGGCCAGTTTGATTGTTTTGACAAATTTGGAATATTAAATAAAGCACATATATTGTTAAAAGTATGCCTTTGGAATGCCTGAGAAAAACAGCATTGTGGGGTTGCATTGTGCAGCACAGGTTGCCATGCTCTATCATAAAGTTCTAGTTTCTGATGCCAGCAGTTTTTCTTTGGATTTATTTTCATGCAGTAACTGTGCTGTAGTTGCTTAAGAACATAACATTACACAGCTTGGTCTGAGAAGCTTCTTGCAAAGCATCCAGTTTTACCGATAGTGTTGAGTTAGGGTACTGATAAGATTTCCAGGGCTTGCTTTGCATTTCATACAAAACATGAAATATTAGATCAGACTTTATTAGTGTTAGTGCCAAGTGTAGAACCGATGTGTCAAGATAGAGGCATGGTTTTGACTGAAGTCACAATTTCAGTTTACTTTTTAGATTTCCCATAGTTGTGTTTGTGCACAAATGGCTATGTCTCAAATGTCATTCCAGTTGCAATATTTAAATAATTTGATGAGTTTAATTAATAATTATATTGTTAATACTTTGGGGTTTTTTCTTTGTTCTAAACTCAAAATACCCAAACATTATTTTCTCCCCTGCTGTGAGCAGAAACTTTATCAATTGTTGCAATGGAACTGGAGCTAAGGGATTTCCTCAGTCTTCTACCAGAGGATGGAACTGCAGCATTTTTTCTGCCACATCTTCTTCACTGCAGCCAGAGGAAGCGGCTGACCTAAAACAATGACCCGCAGACCTGCTGTCCACTCAACTACAAAGAATGTGCTGTAATAAAAAAGTAAAAGAAACAAGCAGTGGAACTCCTTATAAGGTACTGTGGGACTCCCTTCACATACATCTTATGTCAACTACTGAAGGACAGCTGTTTCCTCAGGCAAAGCATCTGTTTTGAAGCTAATTCTGGTGCCAAAGCAGCTAGGAAATACAGACTCTACAACTGAATACAGTGGTCACTGAAAGTAAAGTAGAAAGTCAGTCTTAAATCGTTAGTTGGATCACTGACCTAGGGAAGAATTCAGGCTCAGGCATGTGTCTAACTGTATGAGTAAAAGTGAGTACCTTACTCTTCCAAGTGGAATTGGGCCCAACTGACTTGATATTGCAACACAAGATATTTCCTTGAATTCTAGCTGGCAAAATCAGGCCGCTGCTCTGTCATTTTAATTTCATACACACGCAAGTGTTATACTGAAAATATTTTATTTTAACAATTCGCAAGAAAAGGCTGTTAATCAAAGAGAAACAGAAGTGGAAGATACAGACTATGGCTGGCTTGCTACGTTTTCCTTTTGCTGTTATGGTCAGTCATTAGACAGTGTTTGAAGGATCACTAGGCCTTCTTCAATCCAGCCAAAAACTCTAAATTTCTTCTAGGGTTTTTGGTAAGCATCTCAGGTGCTTGTGCATGTGTGTACTGATGTTTGTCTGTCTTGTGAGCAGAAAGCATCTTTCTGCTCCTTCAGAGCTGGAATTCAGTCATAATAAGCTGTCACAATGTTTATAACTTTGTTATGAATGTTTTTGACAATTCCCAAAAAGCAATGACTCCCGTGATCCCATAACTATCTAAACCATCTAATGGCCTAATTAGCTGACAGTGACTGTATAAAAATGTTTTCACTGGAGTTTTCACTGGAGTTTAAATGTTATTTAAACCTGTAGAAGTCAGTCAGAAGAGACTGTCTATATTTCAGCTAAAATACATTAGCCAAAAAAAGAAAAAAAGATAAATCAAAAGTAGTTTAACTTAATCACATAGCATTCCTTCTACAGGTAAAATGAACGATCTAATTTACTGGTAGGTATTACGCTGGTTTCAGTATAATCTTTAAAAAAGACCAAAGTGATTTAGGCTTGTTAAAGAGAAGCAATTTCATTCTTACAGATATAAAGCCCAGATATCTTGCTTTCCCTGCCTATACATCTTTCCTTCTCTTGGCACAGATCTAACATGAGGAGCTGGGTTATTGAAACGCAGCCATATTGCTCTTACTGTTTTCATTTTTGAGTAGCATCAGCCATGCTCTAATACTGCTGCTTCCACCTGTCAGGAAACACGTCTTTTTCCTTTGCCTGGAGCTGCAACAGCAAAATGATTCCATGCAGGAGACGTCAGAGAAAAGCTCTTCAGTACAATAGTCAACAAATTTTGCCCTTCACTGTCTGCATTTCATCCGGCTTATTTCAGCCTAATTTTGCCTAGGAATTATTTTCATAACAGAAGACCAAATCTTTTAAATGCACATTCTTGAAAGGTACTACTGAGTAAAATTATAAAGTAATTCAACAGAAATAATAGAACTATTTTGTTAACTGTTCAATTATACAATACTATGTATCTTTTCAGTGTGAACCTATGGATAAAGTCATAACCAAATTCCTGTTTCCTAAGCAGTTACTACAGACAGGCTAGTAAAATGTGACAGTATGATGACCGATACCCCAAATTTTGCTCTTACTCAGGGTTATTTGCAAACTTAAAAAAAAGTACATTTCATTAGATCTTCCATGGTCCTCAGCTGCTAAATACCATGCATTAGCCATCACCTAGAATATGTTTCACTTGCAAGATACTATTTTCATTTACAGAAACATATATTTATAAGCTGTTACATCCATTCAGCTGTCTCAGTCTGTGGTTCTTTTCTTAGCCATGGCCACTATGTGAAATCTTCCAAAACATGTAGAGATGAGTGGTCCAGAAGAGAGTATTTGCCAAGAAATGAAGGTAGACCTTGGAGGATCACTGTGTTAAAGTGCTGTCATCATTCTTGAGTGCCTGGCATGCCTTTACACTTGAACTGAGTGAATAATCTTGGGAACAGAGACTAGAAGGAGTCTAGAAGGAGAAAAATAGCTTTTTGTTACATTTCATCAAAAGAATAGACTGTGGATGCAGCCAGCAGAGTCCAAAATGAGCACAGGGGATCCAAGTACCTTCTGGACATTGTGAGTTAGATTTAAAAACAAATGCAATGAATGGTACATTTTAATGCAGTCTAGATGGCTAATAATAAAAAATCCAATGTACTCCTGATCCAAGTTGAAAGTCTGTTTTTATATGTCTTTCTGTGTACTCTTAATTTAGCCTTGTTATTGTCTGGAGATCTGGCATAACATACTCTGTAAATCAGTTTTAGTGTTTATAAAATATAATTAGGTTGTGTTTCACATTGCAGTGGTTTATCAAATAGATTTTCTGTTTAACATTGCATTCTGTATTTTTTAGTAGAGCTATAAATGTAAATCATATAGTTGTATATATATACTTACATCACACATGTTGAATTATTTCTACTTTCTCTTTCTGTCAATACCTGTTATGCTCTGCCTTTGAGTACTGAAAAATGTTGTTTATAAAATTGTATTAACTTTTTAGAAAGAAAAACTTTCAAAATTATTCAAAAGTCAAGATTTTTCACTGGCAATATTGCAAGAGCAAGGTAATAGTGTCCGTAAAGCTAAAACATGCCCTTGAGAAAGTAAACACTATTTTGGTTTTTCAGTACTTCAGCTGTGTGGGGATGATGAATTCAGCAGTATTTATCAGCTGTGGTTATTTTGAAGAAAGATTGAGATGAAGTCTCACACTACTGACAGTTCTTGGGTACAGAAGTACTCTGTCTCATGAAGAATTCTTTTAAGTAAAAAAATCTGTCACTTACTTCATAGATGGTAAATTGAAGTAATAGTCTGTTATCATCCAGTCCTTTAACTACTTCATTTTACTGAGCAGTGCTGAGGGAAGTATGACCAGGTGGCCTGCAACGTCTTGGCTTCTAGACATGGAATATTGCTGGGTGCCTGAACTGGTTCTAAGTATGCTGGCCTGTCTGTGAGCCCCATTGTGCATCTTAAAACATAACGAGCATTACTAAGCTAGATGGCTCTTACCTTCCTTTGGGAGCACAGTGTAGGTCGTTTCCATGCCTGCGTGGATGTGGTCAGTAACATGACAGTGTAACAGCCAGGTTCCAGGATTCTGTGGGGTCATTTCCACAGTTTGAGATGTCCCAGGGAACAGATCAAAGACATCTGCCCGGTAAACTCCTGTTTGCTTCAATACAAAAAGAAGCAACAGTTAAACTGTGTTAAACACACTTTCTGTGTATCATTTCTACTGAAGCATCATTTTGTACATCCACCTCATGCTCCAAAGTGTAATAAACTAGCAGCTAACTGGAAATGAAGGAAAACGATAGCTTTTGTCTTGCCACAGCCATGAAAAATTCACAACTATCTTGTTGAAGTAACTTCTGAGGTTACCAGTGAGCAAATGCTACTGGCAGATATTCTCTGGCTCTTGTATGTTGATCAAATACAGGTTTGAGCCATAAAACCCTTATGATCAAAGTATGAGCCCTGTATTAATTGTAATTAATTGTAATTAATTACAGTTAATATTATAATATGACATTTCACCATAGATAACAGTCCCTGGTATTTGAATCACCTCTCATTCTTAACACAGCAAGAAATAAGTGAAAAAGACCTGATACCTTGTAGTCAAAGCTGTGGCCATGGAAGTGTACTGTGTGAATGTCTATCTCGTTGCCCATTCCCATCAGATACCAGCTGACATTATCTCCAACATGCATAGTCAGGCCATGCAAATTTCCAAACACCTTTCCATTAATGGCTAAAAAGAAGGAAAGTAAGACAGAGAAAACAAATAAGATTTTGTGTATTGTGTATTGTTGATCTCTAATATAATACAGATTGAAAGATTTGAAAGCCAATGCCAAACAAAAGTAATGGCTTTGGACAGCACATTATGAATGGTTGTGTTTATATACCACATTAAACTAGAAAGAAAGACATAATAAAGAAAATTTCTTTGTTGTACACCATTGCTAATATTGCAGTTTTTAAAGAGCTGTGGGAATTGCAGATCATTAAAAAAAGATCTGCAATTCCTGTAGATCCTTGTAAAAGAATAAGCTTTACAAAGACACGCTTTCAGGATGCTCATAGCCTTTCCAACATATCCAGAGCAGTTGTTTACTGACATCAAATCAGAACTTCAAATTTCATTTTTATTCTTTCTTTACTCAAAACTTCAACATGAGAATATACTAGGGGTTTTTGTTGTTGTTTTGTTGTAGTTGTGTTTTTTTGACTTGTGAAAAAATCATTTACTGGCATTAGCAATGTTTTCAAACAGTTTGAGTAAAATTTTTCAGGCCTGTTGTCCTTGAACTGGAAATTCAAGGGGCTGAGAAAGTTGAATTTTTATGCACTACTTTCAAGTATATAATTTTATAGAATTAAATTGGGAAACATACCATGCATTTTATTACTTTCAAGGAATCCCTCATCCTCTTTGTCAACAAGGTGTGCGTTGGTAGAATAGGTTTTAATGTTTTCATCCAAGTACCATGACTCATTTTCATCAAAAACCATAAAGAGAAGAGCAAACTGGACTTCCTTTTTAGTATGAAGTGATGGCAGGTAATGGCTATGACACACAACGAGTGTGCCTATTAATCCGCTGTAAGTGTCCTGAAATGACAAATGAGAACCCACATAATTGCAAGATGTAACTAAACAGAAGTACTTTTAACGACATACAAGAATCCTTTTACTATCTTCACAGCTGTCAGTATCTGGGAATAAGGGCAGCCAGTGTCAGACAGAGTTAATTCTCCACTGTTATATGCCACTCAGGAATCAAGTTCAATGAAGACTGCCTCATTTTCGTCTCTTCTATAAAGATTTATTCCATATTAATTTACTGCTCTTTTTTCAAACTATTTATAAGTTTGAGCTTAATTTCCATTCAAAATATACTTCTTGACACTATTTGTATTTGTTGAGACAATGGCAAGAAAGCACTCATTTCCGTTAAAAATACTATGTTAAGCTAATTCATGCTTGGTAAAAATGGCAGAGTTGTGTTTCATAGTTGAATTTTAATTTTCCCACAAATGACTGATTAGATATTGAGCAAGCTATAAGGTGTTAGCTTTAAGAAGGGAATGTGAGATGATCTATCCCAACAGCAGAACAACCAGGAAGCAAAACCATGACTGACTGTAGCATTGAATTTTTGCCCTTTCTTGCAATTTGCCTTCAAGAAACATCTAAATTCAGAAGTATGGTAATAACTTGGGAAATAACTTGGGAGAGAAATAATAGAGGAAATAACTTGGCAGAGAAAGCAGAAGAAGTTTCAAACTCATCTCCTACTATATCTATGTTGGAGACATGAACAAAACTGATACAAGTAATACCTTAACAATATCCACTGTTGAATGGTATGCCCATGCAATACAGTGTGAATCTCCTCTCTCAGGACTAGATCTCTGTGGGATTTTCCAGACATATATTTTTGTTTCACCTGAATGAAATAAGTATCAATTAATTTTGGAAGTTTTCAGTGTGCTGACCTACAGGTGGTCATCGTGAAGCAGATGTTCTCTCCACTTATAGCTTATATTTGTCTTGAAGTTCCCCTTCCCATTTACTGCACTAGCTAGCTGATGGCCCCTTCTGCAGATCCCTGATTCTTCTTGACAATGGTTTTGTGTGTGTGTGAGTGTGTCTGCACTGTCCAGTTCACCATACTTAACAGTCGACTGTATATTTTGTAAAGATCATAGAGGAACTTGAGAAGTAATAGCATAAGCTATGCTTTCCCTATGGAACCAAATCTTTTTGCTCTCATGAAAGGTGCAGCCACATTGTGTCAAAAAATTACTGATCATTCAAGGACTAGGATACACAGCAATAATTAGCAGGGGTATTTGAACTGTAGAAATATTTGTCATAATCAGCATCAAAAATTTAAGAACTTGAGGCAAGACAAACAAAAATGATATCTTTCATGCTATCTGGAAGCTTGCTAAATGTTACCAGAAGTGTTGATGTTACCTGCTGGAAATAAAAAAGGGTGGTTTGATACCTGGGTTAGTTACAGCAACAACAGAACTGTCTGTTTTCACTCCATGGGCGTGGATAGAATAAGGTCTTGATGCTAAGTTCTTAAAAACTATTATAATTTTATCTCCAGTATTTGACACAAGCAATGGCCCTGTTGGATTGAAAAGAAAGATTAACTTGGTTTTACAAAACATCGGAGCAGACAGAGAGCCAGCTTGTTGTGTTCAAATTCACAACATTGGCTTATAATTCAGCTGAGAACTATATAATGTTCACTTTGACATGCTAACTTGAGATTTTAAAGTTAGGCCTCTACATCTCAAGTTCTGAGCACCTACTGTGTACCTTAAGTCAGTTTGGATGTTGCTGCCCAGTTTTATGCTGTCTTAGGAAAAACTGATCTCTGACCAGGCAGCAAACCAAAAGGTTTTTTATTTCCTTGTAGAGCAAGCAATGCTATCTTGCAGGGAAAGAACTACAATAAAAGTAACAGTTCCAAGTACTTTTTCCATTTAGATTGAGGCAATTTTTTTGTGGGTAGAACTGTACTCAATATTATTCAAATAGTATCTTTTGATTTTTGTCACTGCATTTTTTGCATTTTCAAAACTGAACATGATGACTTTACCTTGAATTCCCAGATGCTGCTGCTCCTTTGCTCTGTTTTTGAGAGTACTGAATGTCTGATCGGTGTACTCACGATATACTACCTTTTTGTACTTTGAGCCAATGAATTTGTCATCTTTATTTAAAAATGGATTGCCAGGGCTGCCAAAAGAAGAAAGAAATGCATTCCTTTATGTATTTTAGAACATCTTTTGCAGGTATGTTGATTAACTATCAAGCAAGAGTCCAGCTCAGTGAAAGAGTAATCTCATAAACTGCTAGTATCTTCAACATGAAAACATTCTTATTAAGCTGGGAGGTTCCTCTTTAGAAGGTTAAAAACCCCACTATAAATAGATCAAGTCTATGGTACTTAGAAAAATGCTGAGTGCTTGGCCTGGCAAATGCTTCAAAATGCACAAAGACACACAGCAACCTGCATACCAAAAAATAGAGTGTTTGGTGACTTGTGTACATCTGAAATGAAGCCTAAAACTTGTAAAGCTTAAGTGTCTTGCTGACATTAAATGGGAGGGATTCTCTGCTGAGATCATGAGGGCTGGACACAATATGGGGGGAAAAAGTCTGGTAACAGTATGGTCCATATTACTTGTGGTTAGAATTATGTCAGAGTCCACAGGTATACAGGGCAAGGAAATGTACTATCAAACTGAGGAAAAAGAAGAAAATACAATTAAGTTAATAACAAAATACAGTTATAATCTGCTATTCAAGTTATTCAGGTGGAACACAGAAATTCATCATTCTTGTTTAGCCTTTTCTGCTAATTGTCATTAATTATTTTATCCAATCATTTCTCTCTCATTGAGATAAAAATACTGGAAATAAAACACCAAGACAACAAGCTTCATGGTGAGTAGATTCAATCATGGACGTATCTTGTGTAAGCTCATGAAATTGAGAGGGTTCAAAAAGAACCTTACTCAGACTACAAATAAACATGACACAAAGGCCTTGTTTATCAGGACATAGTCATCATAGATAAGATGACAATGAACATTTTAAGCTTTCCACATCAAGGACTACCAACATCAGTAAATAATAAGTGCACATGCACTATCCAGGATCCATTAAAATCTACACCTATCCCACAGAAGATCTGTGCTGGATGATTTCTCAAACATTGTGTTGTCTGGCTCAGTTACATGGCAACACTGCTGGGGAAGGACAAATTCAAGTGAGCCCAAAATATATATGCGAAAAGAAAGTGTGTCTAGAAATGTGTGGAAGAGGAAAAGGTTCAGAGAAGAAGTGAGTTCCTTCTTTGCTTTTTGTGCATGTTTTTCCCCTGCGTGTATTCCAGAGTACCTTTCCTCATGGTATTGATGTCGCTCGAATTCCCATGTCCTGTTAGGAGAATAGTCCCATTCAACTTCTACTGCAGCAATGTAGTAAATCTTTTCATGCAAATACGTAGATAAATCTACATTCCACCAGTGGCATTTTTTCACTTTGTAGTTCTGTTTCATGCCCCCAGTGTAGTGGTCTGTTGTCAGGCAGGACACTTCAAAAACTCCTAGGGGTCAGATAAGATAAAAGACTTGAGGAGACACAGGTTATTGCTCATAAAAGGTCCAAAATCTTTGTGCAGTATGGCTACTTGTAGTAATAAAATTCAGCATACAGAGGAGCTAGAAAAACCAAGGCTTTAGCATTAAGAACCTATGTCCTTACAGTTTGCTACCCTTCAAACACAGCTGTACACAATTTTAGCACCAGGATAAATACACCACCTACTTAAAGGTTGTTTCTACGCACAAAACATTCATAGGTAACAGTTTCTGCATTAGTAACAGGATTTTTAAATAAGACATTTACCTTCAGAATCAGGCTTCATAATAGCTGTAAGAACTGTATGTGGAAACAGATTTGCTGTATCCCTTCTTGTTCCTTTAGTTACAAATGTGTTTTCTGAAAAGTATATCCCATGGACATCAACTTCTGAACCCAAGCCCATCAAATGCCAGGAAACAACACTTCCTTTACACATCTCAAGACCAGGCTGATTTCCGTACATATAACCATTAATGGCTATAGAAGATTTGAGAAAGCAAAACCCACCTTGATTAATATATTACTTAATTCTGCAATAGAGATTAATTAATAAACACTTCAGATGCAATGTCATGCCTTAGACTGACAGAAATATCAGTGATAAAATACTTATCACATCAACTAAACCAAAGAATCAGTTCAAGCAAAACAACTTTTAAACCCCAGTGTTTAAAAGTAATTTCTAACTGTTTCCCTTTCCAATGCCTACAGCACATATTGCTGCATTGGCCAACTGGAAATTTCCCTGCTTTCTACTCGTCACATATACAGGATGCATAAAGGATCTCATTTTATACCCTGCAACATCCTCCAGCTGTACAGTGGAGGCAATCAGAAGGGTATTTTAGTTTGAGTTACTAACACTTTCTAGATAGTCCTTTGCAAAACTTTCAAATCCTGGGCTTCCCAGGTACCACTAAATGCTCAGCACCAAGAGTCTGTAAACAGGAATGGCCCTGAGAGAAAATTTTTTCAAAATGCACAAACAAATATGCTTAAAGATTAGGATTTACTGGCAGGGCTAAGGCCCAAGGGTAAAAACATATTTTTCACGTGAAACTTGAAAAACATTTCTGCAGTACTAAAACACAATCAGTGTGAAACTCAGTTCTGTCCTATTAAAGAAGCAAAGAGCCATTCTGAGGCAAAGTCCAGCTAGGAGATCAAGGGAAGGGATCTCTGCCCTTTGCTCAGCACCGCTGAGGCCACACCTGCAGGGCTGTGCTGAGTTCTGGGCTCCCCAGTATAGAAGACATGAACACACTGGAGAGAGGGCAACCAAGGGCCACAAGGATGATGAAGGGACAAGAAAGCATCTCTTCCTACAGGGCAAGGCTGAGGGAGCTGTGGTGACCCTAAAGTCTGAAGAAGGGGCAGCTTGGGGGATCTCACCCACCTGTACAAACACCTTAGTGAAAGTGCCAAGAGGATGGAGCCAGGCTCTTCCCATTGGTACCCAGTGATGGGGACAGAAGCCTAGCTCACACTAACAGACACCAACTGACACACAGGAGGTTCCCTCCAAAAATCAGGAAACACTGTTACTGTGAGGCTGACCACGCACTGGCAGAATCTCCATCCTTGAAGGCATTCAGAAGTCATCAGGACATGGTCTTGGGCAAGTGGCTCTGGGTGGCCCTACTTGAGCAGGGTGTTGGACCAGGTGATCTCCAGAGGTCCCGTCCAACCTCAACTTCTCTGTAATTTTGTGAAAAACCTCCTTTCAGCTACATCATCTGCAAAGCAGAGGTCAGTTTTGTCTTGCTGCCTGGTTGCACTCGTAGTGGTTGCATGCAGGCAAAAGACCTAATTCCTTCTTCTGTCTGCTTGAAGTGGTACGTAACCATGCTAAATCCTCAACTGCCATGCAAGACACTGAACAGCTGGTATCATACTTTGAACTACCACATTTGGTCGAAACTGAGTTGCACTGAAATGTTTTGGTTTTTTCCCACTGGAAAGGAATGAAATGTCTGCACTATACAGCTTTCCTGCCTCAAACATGAAACCATTAAAGTAAAAACCTTACTGTAGAAATTAATATTTGGCTAACTAACGATTTTCTTACAGTGCATTTTGTTGGACTCTTGGAAGTCTTCATCATCTTTGTCGATTTTATCAGGGCTTAGTGTAAACATCAAAATATTATCATCCAAATACCAGCTCAGATTCTCATCAAACACTGTGGCAAGTAGAAAAAACTCCATGTTCACATTTTTCTGTTGAGAAGAAATAGTAGAAGGGAAAATAGAAATGAATGAACAGAAAATGTCAGGGAAAAAAATCCTATGTTCATAATAATTTATGAGTACAAGTCACAAAATAGAGTAAATGCATACATTGATACTTCATTCTGATAATCTCAAAGCTCTGTAATTGCTGTATCTGGTAACTAAGTATCTACTGCTAATGCTCTTTCTACCAGCAGGGACCACCTCTAGAAGTGAGTTTTTATTTGGTTTTTAAAATCTCCACATTGTCCTAGAGATTCTCATCATAGCTGGGACTTGAATGCCAGCAGCTGCTCATGACAATGGTGTTTTCACGTTGCAGTTGACTGTCTACCTGGAGCCAGATTGAAAACCAACCCCACTTTCTTCATGTAGTTTATTCCCCTTAGGACATGGGTGAAACTCTGATGTGGAGAGGAGGTGGTGCAGTCTGGGAAGAGTAAGCAGATACAGGATGCTAATGTTTCTTTGACTAACCTGTTTCCCAGAAGGAAGCAGAGCTCCTTTCCTGCACACTAGGAGAGGACCCACAAGGCCAGAACTGGTGTCTCTGACTGCATCCACAGCTGAGTAATAAAGCCAGGTTAAACAGTCTGGGTCTTGCTCTGTGGGACCCACATTTTCAGGCACATCCCATTCATATGTAAATGTGGTGCCAGGACTCACATGAGAGGCTGGAGATTTGGTACCTATTACAGAAATCAGCATTGGGAATTATGCCAAGTGCACATTCTTTCTTTTCTCACCTAACACATGGGCAGGTAAGACAGGGAGTGCTCAGATGCTGCAGCACCTGGTCTGCGGCTCACCTGTGCCGAAGCGCGCCCCGGCCTCGCTCCTGCGATAGCTCACGCCGTGGGGCTGGATGCTGAACAGGCGGCTGGCGTTGTTCCGGAAGGTCACCCTGATGCGCTCGCCCACTTCAGCCCTGATCACAGGTCCTGGAAAAGTGTACATGGTCTAATTACGGGATATTTCTATAAAATGATGTACAGGCCACCATGAACTTATGGCATTCAGTGGCTGGCTGCTTTTTCCTTTGCATGAGGAATGCCCCTGGGCCTCTGTGGCCACAGACCAGGTCCCTGGCACATGGCCTGAATCACACAACAGCCCAGCAGCAACCAATCCCAGTTCATGTGGGATTGTCCTGAAAGTCACAAGCCCAGTGACTTTCAGGACAGTTACTCCCTTTGGAAAGCGATTTACAGATATTAGCACCAACCCATGCCAGGAGCAGCAGCATTATCAATAGGACTAGATTTGCCTAGCCTGGCCTTGTAATTAAAAGCCTGACCTTTAGAGAACATGGCATGCTCCTACAGGGAAGCTGGTACCATGACAGTGTTGGGTTCAAGAGCTTCTTTATACCTTGGGTGAAACCACAGGCACTAGCAACTGTGGAGGCAGGGAGAGCCAAGTGCTCCTCCTTGGAGGTGGGGGTACTGCTCACTAACCAGTGGAAGTGAGTCATCAATCTTTGACATGAAAAAGTTTCAGATTCTCTTACCTAGGAGTCCAAGATGTGCTTCCTCTGCAAGCCTTTTTTTATGTTCAGTGAAAGAACCATCTGTGTATTCTTTGTAAATTGCTTTTTTGTAGGAGCCACCAATTCTTGTCTCACTTTGTTCAAAAAAGATGTGAGATTGACTGTGTAAAAGAAATTGCAATAGATGCAAACACTTCAAGTCAAAATGCTCAGTTGTATAAAGGCAGTTGGACTTCAACTCTGTTTTCTGAGGTATGACATGCTGAGTTTGTCTTTTGGGTTTCTTTTCAGTGGTATGGTCACACACTTATATGCAGTCTCGTAGAAGATGTGCAGGAATCCATTATCCTTCACTAACCTCTCATTAAGAAAAAGCCACTGTGCTTACAAGCTGCCCTTACAAAGCCAGTATGCATAGAGACTCATTAACGATGACTTCTAGTCAACATTTCATAACCTTGAGTTTACTCTTCTTCTAATTAGAAGTTACAAAAATTCAACAGGAGCAGATACAAACACCAAGAATATGTAGCATCTATATACAAAGGCAGAAGATTCAGTCTACACTTCTGCTCTTTAAGAAAGGACCTTTCAGTGTTTTCCAAGCAATATTCAAACATTGAACTGTGCCTCGTTGCTTGTGGAAGAGGTAAGTATGCTTTAACTCACAGATTAAAAACTTGAGGAATCAATGTATTCAGTGTATCCAGGTTTAAAAAATGTAAACACGGTGTAAAGGGCAAAGCTATCTCATGCAAGCTGTTTCTTAGATGAGATACCATTAGCATGAGTTTCATCATCTAAAGCAATGGTCATGAACTCCTGCATTGTTCCCTAACTCAGAATAATCAACCATCTTGAATAATCAGGAGTCACAGTCTATGTATGACATAATAATTAATCTTAATTCCAGTGAAATTACTAACATAGCAGCAAAATTTAAGGTAAGATTACAAGGAAAACAAATTGCCTAATTTGGTCTGATATTTATTCTAGCACAGATGCTAGAATAAATTCTAGAATGCTAGAATTCTATATTTAAGCACAGATGAGGTCAATGAGCAATTCTGCTTAAAAGTCAGTTCTACCATATGGCTTACCTTATTTAGCATACTTAAATCAATTTTGCTTGGAAAATAAAAATTCTTTAATTAGAGGCATTTACCTGTCAACAATTAATTCTTGTCCTGTAAAATGGTTCACTGCAGATGGGCCATAATTCCAGATGATTTCTTCAGCAGCAAGGAAGTACTGTCTTATCTTTGTACTCTCACTGTGACCTGGTGTGGATTTCTTACAATCTTCTACTTTAAAAAGGGCCTGCATACCACCTGGGAAAAAAAAGAGGTGGAGAAACCTAGGGAGAAGGAACTGCATTTTGTTTTCTTTCTCTGTGTCCAACAGCTCTTCTGTTCCCTGGACAATTCCCACACCATTGATGGATATGCACATCACAAAGTGGAAGATAAATGCTATAAAAGAAGGTGTGCCAGCTGAGCTAGGATATAGAAGTACAGCCGTGGTACCCATAGCAGGCAGACAGGTGTGGTAAAGGACATTCTGCTTGTAAAGCTGCCACTGGCATTGCAGAAAAGATTAGGGTAGAGTGCACACAGTGCTGTGCATGAACAATTCAGCCAAGGTTAGATGTTACCAGACTGACCATCCTCCATCTAAATATAATCTACAGCTTACTTGTGGAACTCCCAAGTCTGCATCCTAAGGAAAGCAGTTAGCAAATCTGCTTGCTGGAGACACAAATAATATAGTGAAGAGAGCCCTTTTACAGCTATAAATCAGGCCAATTTGTAGGGTTTAAGGCTTGGCCAGAATGCCTCACCCATATCAGGATGTTGCTTGATCTGATAAAGCTTGGAACCTCTGTGTAGTCGAATCTGTAGGTTACACACTTCTTTTTATTTTGGAGTTTTCAAATCTTGGAGAACAATTTTCAGTTCTGTGTTCTTTCCCACTTCTGTGACAAATTACTTCTCTCACTTACAGGAATATAGATCATTCAAAAGCCTGGAATTAGCTTCTAAGTATTTAATATGGCTATTAAAACTGAAAATACAGGATAATACAGGGAAGAGAAAAGTACATCTCTGCTTATTCATGAATGCACTTTCCAGAACATGTACTTGTCAGCAGGCAAGTTAGCCTGCCTGTCCTGTGCCCCTTGTCAAACATGGAATGAGCCCCAACTTTTTTGTTGGCAAACAGAAAATTGTGGTTAGTTATCTTCAGCAGGAGGCAAACATCATGCCGGTTTTTTGCCCAAAGGTGAGGCTTGCAAAAATGCAGCTGTGCTAATTGCTGCCAGCTGATGATGATGTCCATTAGAGAAAAGAATCCCTTGATTCACATGGCTACAGGCTCAAACTCATCTAATGCACTTGTAGACATTCCAAGTACTCTCAGAGTTTCGTTACCTAGAGGAGAATATTGCCTGGCATATCACCAGGTCAAGAGCCCTGCAAAAGTGACTCAGTAAACTCAGCTCAAGCTCAAAAAATTCTGATCACTGAAACTTGTACTGCACCTTCAATGTGGTCATTCACTTGGCAGCTGAGCAGCCATTCCCCAGGGATCCGTGGTACCATGACAGCATCAATGAATGTGGCTGGGAAGAGGCTGATGGTGTCAACTCGATGATGCCTTTCTATTAAGGTCTGTCCATGAAAGTAGGCGGAATGGATATCGGCTTCATTACCCATGCCAAAAAGATGCCATTTTATCTTATCTTCCACACACATTGTGAGATTTGGGAGGTATCCATACATGTACCCATTGATTGCTAAAATAAATGTTGTTTATTACAGTTAACTTCACAGACCTTAGGATGTTTTCTTCAAATGCAGGTATCATACAACCATTGCTCTATCCTTCAAAATAGAAACAGCTTCGAAAGAAAGCTCCACACCTTTAAAAATCACTGTCAGTATCAGACACATGCTTCCTCTACATAGCTATGATTCTGGAATACATGCCAGAGCCAGAGGTATCTTATCTGTTTACACTAACAGTAAGAACTGCTTTTCTAAACTATGAAATTATAGTACAGAGCTCAGGACTAAGAAACAGAACAAACTAACACAACTCTGTTTAGAATGCCTGGGAAGATTACACTGGCAAAGGGCTTCTTGGCCCCTAAGAATTTTATATCACAACTCCAAAGATTTGATTGTACAATACTTGCCATCGCTTTTTAATTTTTAATTTTTATTTAAAATAATCTGTCTTAATCCTGTAAGAAAAATCCCTGATTTAAAAAAAAAGAAATCTACAATTCATCTGTAAAAGAGACAAGACAGAAAAATATTATTTCACGCTATCAGTGACAAGCAACATCAATATAAGGTTCTCTCACAGTGCATTTTATTGCTTTCCTGGAAGTCCTCATCATCTTTGTCCACTTTGGAAGGCTCAAAACAGTATGTTCTGATATTGTCCTCTAGATACCAACTGAGATTTTCATCCACCACAGAAAACATAAGGATAAATTCAGCATCAAAGTGTTGATCACTGTCCCTATTCATTGTATCTGAAAAATAAAGCGGTATATTCAAAACCTTTAGTAACTGATTTTTTTTTTGTCAGTTTTAACTCTAGTCTCAGTGGGGCTGGACCATGTTTACTTCATGTTTTGACACTTTCCTTGAGCATGACTATATACATAAACTTACAGACACATTTAAGAAACAAAAATCCCTTTTGATAAATTCTATAAAATTACTGAGAATAAATATTGCATGCTAATCTCTTTCTTATATTAGTATTTACAATTCCTTGCACATTTCTAGCATAGCACTTCTCACTCATATGGATTTGTGAACAAATTATTCTGCCATTTATATTCACTCTCATACACAAAATCAAACTACTTCCTACACTATCGAAGGCAGCTGATTGAGAAGACCAAAAGCAGTTATTTCAAAATCAATTGTAATCTTCTCTTCCAGGAAGTTATTTCACAGATATTTATCAATTATAATTATCAATCACCTTGCATATGTATTTATTTACTCATTTATTTATGGTTTACCTTTCCTGCAAATTATTAAGGGCCCAACAAGCCCTGAGGCAACGTCTCTTGGAGCGTCTATATGGGAGTGGTAAACCCTGGTTATGCAGTCTTCATCTGCTTTAGCTGGACCTTGATCTTCTGTCACATCCCATGTGTAAGTGTACTGGCCTCCAGGCTCCACAGCATCATCTCGCTTTTGCAAATCTTTGGTGGTGTCAGGATAAAAAGCACCTGAAGAATTCCACACAGCCACCATTAGCACAACACATTCACAACAGGGTGTCAGGATAGCGCCCGCCATGCTGAAAGTTGACTACATGCTGCAGTAAAATGGACTGAACATCTGAATGCAAGTTAAAAACCCACAACTTTTAAATCAGATGAGTAGATGTTTTCTTTCTCTTTAGGAATGTTTTTATTTGATTTTGAAGTCCGTAGGAGTACTTTTATTAATGGCTCATTAAATTTAGTCCTTAATTTATTCTGAGGGGACTATGTACTTCTTGTGAAAAGATAACAATTCAAATATTTGTAAAACATTTGTTAAATATTAATCTTGGAAACTGTTCTAAAAAAATTGCGTATGTGCTGAAGGAATATAGGTGTTGCTGGAATTGTAGTGACAGAAAAAAATTCTGAAAAGTGTACAGGTACTACATAATACGCTGTTCTGATCCCACAGAGTGTGTCTCGATCAAGGCACATACTAGTTGTAATGAAAACAAATTACTAAGCAGCATCTGTTTATCCATTTTAAGAAATTCTTGTGTATCTTTTATATCATATACATAAATTTAGTGTTAAGAATTTGGAACAGTACATTATTACTGTTAACAATGTCTTCCTCACAGCATCAAATTTTTATATATCCTCCATACCTGACTCTCTTATATACCTTTATACCCTTATTTTGGTTGAAACACAAATATTCTTATTTCAGGTAAAATGTTGATCTAAAATTGCCTTCTTCACAAATTCCACCTTTGGCTTTGTATTTTACTCTTGAAAAATTATCAAACTTCACTCCTATTTTAAATTGATTGTGTCCCAATTTAAATCTCTTTTTACTTGACCAGCCTTCTCTCTGATGAAAATACCACTTACACTCAGAGGGATGATTAACTTTTTGATAAATTCCAGTACAGAATGGAATCAAGCTTACCTTCATTTTCTTTTGTGTATCTTACACCATGTGGATGCAGTGTGTAGTTTCTGGAAGCAAAGTTTTTCAAGTGAATAGTAATGGAATCTCCAACTTCTCCCTTAATTATAGGACCTAAAAAGCCCAGCCAGGAAGGTTTGTCAACTATCACGTCATATAAATGATTGGTATACTGAATGTAGATAGCCTTCTTGTAAGTGCTTCCTATCCTGTGTGGTCCTCTTTTGAGAAAGACTTCAGCCTGCCTGTAAAGAAAAAAGACAAATGCATCTGTCATGTGGTTTTTAATTAATAGACTCAAATAAAGACCAGGTCTCTGCAGCGCTGTGCACAACTACATGCAAGCCTTGTGGTGAAATAAGTTAATACTGCCCAAAAATGCAAAGCATTTTCTACAAGGTGGAGTATGGTTTGAGCATATGGGGAAGGAGTTGTAGGTACCTTGGCAAGTGCAGGCCTGAAGTGCAATTAAAATGCCAGTCCAGAGCTCCACTTGGGGAGCAAAGGCTCAGTTACTGTAATTCTGAGTGCATGAGTCTCTTGAGCTGCAACCTAAATTGAACCTGTGTGGTATGGCTCTTCTTGGACCATTTAAACAGCTATAATTTAGTTGTAGAGTATTCCTTCTGAACTGTGCTTTTCCCTGCCCCTATAAAGATCAATCTCCACATAAGCACACCCTCAAAAAGCATCCAGGAGGAGAAGGGGAATCAGAGAAGCTGAAACTGAAAAGTACAATACAAGGGACTGGCTCCAGGCACACAGCAGGCATACAACCACTGAAAACCCGAAATTAATGTAGCATGCTGCAGGTCACCACAGACCAGAGAAAAGCAGTGAAAGTGCAGTGAACAGCAGTGGTTTGTTGTATTACAACACAGCTCTGCAATTCTCAGACAGGATGCCCTGTTTCCACCGCCAATCAGAATTACTAGCCTGCTGAATCCCTGTCAGCGTCTTATATCTCACAAAGTTTGTGAGAGTGGAAAAAATGAAAAGCTGACTGCTTCATCTTACACCTGATCAAGTGGCTGAGGCTCCCACTAAAGAAAACAAACCACAGGAAATCTTGTAATCCCTCATCCACACACTAAATGAGAGCTGCATTTTTGAGATTTTTTCTAATTTCTGATTTCTCTCATCGCTGTTTTCGCTTTGATAAAGTATTATTTAATTTTTAAAGGCACTGAAAAAAGAGAAGAAAGGAACAGTTTTCCTCTCTCAAATATTTTTCTGATGCCTTTTATATCTGGATTTTCTTTATTGATTATTCAGACCTCCAGAATGCTTCCCTCCTCCTCACCCTACATATCTTCAGCCTACTTACTGCTCTCACTCTGCACAGGACTCTCTTTGCCTTGTAAAGAGCAACCCAGCTCCTCCACTGTGGGTGAAAGTACCTAGCTCTGCTTCTGCACCAGTGAAAACCATCCCTACCAACAATGAATAACTAAAAAGGAAACCTGTGCTCAGTAGGAAAGTTTTAAATTTGTAGTTTGTTTTTAAATTTGTCAATTCTGCATTTAAAAACAAAAATAGTCTCTTCATCACTAGCACCTTAGACCTTCATAATTAAACACCATTAGACATTCAGGGTCTTATTCTAGTCTTTACTTAGTAAATATTTCACTACAACAAATTCACACTCTACTGCATATTCCAATGCTTTGAATTAGCAGAACACTGGAATACAATTCTCAAGCAAGCCAGGAAAAACAATCAAAATTCCCTTATATATCTGACAGAAAATCTACTGACACCAACAAGACTCATTTCACTGCCTTCACCAGGTTTTCAGTACAGCCCTGGTGTCTAAACCAGGCGAAGTTCTTAAATAAAACTCAACCAGTGACACTGCTTTACTTACTCTTGTTCTGCAAACAGCTGCCCAGAGATGGCACTGGCATTGCCAGGTGCGTAGTTCCAGACAGTCTCTGTAATGCCAATATAGTACTCCCGGTTCACCGCCCCAACGTGGTAACAGCAGGAAACCAGCAAGCAGCTTAGGAGAAACAGCTTCATTTTGCATTCATGGACCTTGTGGAAAACATGAAATAAAAACACAGACGGGCACATGCAATTTCCTTTTATATGTTCCTACCTCTCCTACTCCCCACATCTTTACCTCCCCCTGCCTGCTCCTGTTTGCTTTTGTGAACACAATAAAAGCAATTGCACAATATCTCTGTGTGTCAAGAGCAAACAAAAGATTCTGGTAACTCCATCAGTTCAGAAAACAAAGAAATTTTTCTATTTCTGCCAACCTACAATCACACAAAATAGCATTCAGATTGTCATAGGCTGCAAATCTTGTAACTGAATTGAAAGCAGATTTAAAGGGATTTACAGACTTAAGCTTCATTACATGGCCCAGCTATTCATGGATGGAGGTGGGGAGGTTTGCATCCCCTTTCCAAGCAGTTTTAGTATTGCGGAAATGGGGCTCAGAAATTCCACAAAATGACCCTGCTATGTTATCTTCCTCCTAGTCTGTTGCCAGACAGGATAAGCCCCATTCTTCAATTATTAAAAGCATAAGAACCAGATAATCTTTACTGGTTAAGATAACTTAACTTACCTAAATGCACTACCCAGTGCCAAAGGCTTCTTTCGGTTTATTCAAGTTCTGTAAACATTTTGTATTGGTCTCACTGAAAAATAAGAACAAAATTGGATCTTAAACATGGAACACTTAAAAACCACCTAACTAAAGTTTGCAATGGCACTTTTTTTGAGTATGTATCCATCACAATGCGGTTGTGTCTGAAGCTTTAGGCATACAAAGCCACCTGCAAACTTCTATTAAAAAATATGTGTTTTCAGTCACTTGAGAATTCTTTAAAAATGTCATCTGTGCTCTGAGCACTGACACAATTACACTCATTCTAAACTAAAATTACAATTTTCCATTGTAGGACAGCTTAAAAGTATCTGTAATAAGCAGGCTATCCTTTGCAGCTATTTTAATGCGGGTCAGAAAAATTATGATTATTTTGGATAGAAGACTAAGATTCAGAATATAACTAAATTATAGCAGTTTTCCTTTAATGACATAAAAATCTACATCTTATTCACCAGGACTATGGTGTAAGATAATTCACAAATTTTAATCCCTATTCCTATCAGTCACTGTCAGAATATTTAATTTCTTCATATTTCTACACATCTGGATTAAATGGAGGATTCTGCTTCTCTCTAAATGACAAAACCAAAGCTGAGATTTTGAAATCTGCCCAGATCTATGATGAAATTCTGGAGTTTCACAGGTTGATGTCACATGTTCAAAATGATTTCTGTAGGGATTTTTTTTCCTTTGCCACGGATGAAGATAAGTACTGCAGTGGAAAGATCAGCTTATTGGGGTTGCATATGCTCCATTTATAAATTGAGGTAAAAACAAGAAAACTTTTACCTCCTGTTAAAATACTTAAATCCAAAGTCATTCCTTAATAAATAAGCTGTTCATGCGTATGTAGGTTTTTTGATTTATTTTTGTTCAGATTTCCATTTGATTAAGGAAGAGAAAAAACCACACAAGCAATAGCCTTGAAATCCCCACATTTATTTGAGGGTAAAAATATAAGCTTTGCCTGACACCCCTGAATACTCTAAATTACTCTTCCTTGATTTGCAAAAGAACTGAATGTTTTTCTTATGTAAAAATATAACAAAAACTTCTGACAGGCAATATTTTCCACTCATGCTTTTAATTGCACCTCCCCCAAACTTTCAGATTATCTATATGCCCAAACACACTCCTCTTATCTTTTTCTTAAGGAACTCAAAAAACTCAAAAAACTGACCAAAATACCTCAGCTTCTCAAGTCTGTATTATCTTCAGAGGATGTCTGAAAAGCAGGAACTTCTCTCAGGACCTAAATAAAAAGACCCTATTTAATTGGTTAAATTATGAGTCTGAATTTTGGTGTCATGAATATCCCTTTATTGTTTTAAACCATAGTACCTCATTTCTCATATTGTGGATGCTGAAATATTCTGAATGTTTTTAAGATCCCCAAAATTGCATTGAAAAGATAAAGCCAATATTTAACTTCAAAAATTTTCTTTGAAAGAAAAGAATAAACAAACCCCCAATGGAGTATTCTGACAAATGGTCAAATATATATATTCATATTCATAAGACATGCATATCATATATTCATCAGATCACACAGCAGGGCTGAATTGAACCCCCACCATTTCACAATTCTCACATTTGTATGTCTGCTGCCCATGTTGCTGCTCTGGCTGCCTGTAAACCTCTGCAGCTAAGCACCCTTTAAGGAGCTGGTGCAGCTTCATTTGTCCTCTGCCGCTCTATGTGGAAAACCCCTCTATCCATAATGGGAGCAATCAGGAAATTGTAGTTTAGCAAGAGTCACTTTTACCTACACAAATATTAATATACCCTAAAATGCAGAGGTGTGGATGGGGCTCCACAGTATTTTACTACAAAACTGAGTGTCTACTGTGATTTCCAGCTGCAGTCTTTTAAATCAATGTCATTACTGTCCCAGACACAGAATGCTGATACTCTGGCAAAATGCACTGGCTGTGGGGGACAAATAATGCTGGAACTCTTACTGCAGATTCAGCACTAACGCCTCTCTGCCAGGAGTTTATAAACTCGTATCGGCAGCTTTCTTCCTCTTGTGCCTGGGGTGTTTTACATGGGGATTTCAGCAGGCAGGACGTGCATTTCATGTCCAGGAACTCTTGCGCAAAGAAGGCTTTCTCACACCCCAGCATGGTGCAAGCCTTGTCCTGGCCCTGAGGACCACTTCTCCCTGTTGCTGGGTGGGGTCTGTGTTCTGCAGCTGGATGGTCATATTGCCTCAAACACCATCATCAGGATCATTGGTTATGTCTAGACTTCAAGACAGTTAATTAAAATTCTTTGTAGGAATAGTGGTTCTGCTACCAGGCACAGCTCATAGTGACACTCTTTAAAGACAAAATACTTAGGATTGAATCGGGATTGAAATTGATTAGATCAAGGTTAACTTTCCCTTACTTCAAAAGCCCTGTGTGAAACTGGCTGTTAAATTTGGAAATACAACCCACTGCTGGCCTTTAGTATTCTTAACAACAATTTCAAATCAATAAACTGCCCCTTTAAAAGCTGAACCACCAAGTTGCAGTTGAAGCTCACTACGGCAACGGAGATGCCAAATCCTGGATTATGGGTAAAAAGGGTTGCAGGATTAGGAAGTCCAACAAGAACTACATTACATATCTCTTTATTTAATTTAAGCCCCAAATTAAGAGATGTCTGTGATAGAGTGGAAATGTAAATTCACCAGACACAAGCACACAAAAAATGATAAAGACAGATCCAGAGTTTGCAGGCAAGAAATCAGCAAGATTCTCTGAGATGTTTGGTAGGAGTACAGGTTGATTTTTAAGTTTTCTTTCTTTTCCTTCTGACCACAAACAACATCCACAAATCCATTAAAATGCAGGATTATCATTTAAGATAAATGATATGTCACGTATTTAAGCCTAGAGAAAAACAAGTTTACAATGACGCAGTCCTCATTTTATCATCATGCCTTTGTATCATGCACCTCTGACAATCCATGCCACCTTGAACCACCTCCCAAAACACTAGCCCCATTCTTAAATATCATTAATTACTTTACTACTTCTTGCAACTTAAAGGGAACTAAGCAATTAAAATTATAGATGCATTCTTGAAATCCTAGAAAAGGAGGAAGTCAGCTTTTCAAAACAATCTGACGAAAGAATACGAATGCAAAATCTCAATATTGTCTTGAAACAGAATTAAATGACTGATCTATTCTATTTTTTTCTTAATAATTTACCCAAAACTGACACTTATTGTATGGTTTGCATTTCTGACAGTGTTTATTATTTGATGAGAGTGTGCCTGAGTCGCACTAGTTCTGATGTAATAGGGATACATGCATTACTGCAAGTCTGAAGTACGTATTTCTCTTTCTTCTAAGTGTTCAGAGGAAAAACCTAAAAAAAAATAAGGGGGGGGGGGGCTAAATACAGCCAAATGCTGCCCAAGCAACTGCAAATGAGTCAGGTGTCCACTTCATTGTGAATCCCCAAATTTTCACTGGGAATGAAAAAATAATTCTCTGAGAAAGTAAAAATACCTTTTAGCTGCTAATTTAATCTGATCACTATTGTCAAGAATGTTAGCCTCTCATTGTAGCAAGGACAGGATACTTGGAAGAATATTAATAAGCTAGCATTGGGTGCTCACAAGGTTCCCTCAAGTCATATCATACTTGACTAAAAGAAAAAAGTTTGCCTCTAAATGTAAAGTGAAAAGAAACCCAGTGCAGCTATTAAGATGTACCAATTAGCACAGCTGAGTTCAGACCTGTGTGTCTAACATGTCAATCAGGCCCAGGTGCCTTTTTTACCACAGTTTACCATTTGGTAGACTTTTTTCAGTAATTGCTTTTTGCAGTTAAGAACTTTCAAGATGGAAGGAGCAGGGTAGGCTCTGCCCTTCATTGCCATCATGGTCTGCCTGTAACTAAAATTCATTCATTTAGAAATCATGGCTTCACTCAGTGCACTAACAACCCCTCCTGGTGTACTGGGCTTTGAACCAGGCCCTTTTGGAACAACAAATAGTCATATGGTCTAAGCAATGACAATGGAGTACAAAAGCAGTTCTACAGCAGTTTATTAAGAAAAAATAATTCGGTGATTTCAATACAAAAGCAGTTCTATTATATTCAAATATCCCTATTGTCACAACTTGGAGGGTAAAAAAATGAAGTGTCCTTGCCAGGCGCAACAGGTGAAGAAAAATGTAGATGTCAGACAGGTCAGATATACTTCATCCAAAATAGAGAAGTTTGACAGACAGAGATTTAAGACGAGGGTTTCATTTTTCTTTGTAGCACTCAAATCTACCGCTATGGATTATGGAGAGGTCATTTCTCTCTTTTTCTGGGGATGGGGGCAAAGCAGCAACAATTTCCTTGCCATTTTCACAGAATCCCAGCCTGCAAGTAAAAAACAAAGTGCTAATCTTTCTCATCATTGCTGTGAAAGTCACACATTAGTAAGAATGTCTGTAAATTGAATGTTAGAACAAAGGCGTTCAGCAACCTTTGCTGACATAAGAGTAATGGACTTGGCATCAATGTTAATTTCCTAAGCACTTTCTTTTCTTCTCATTCCTAGTCTTAAAGGTCAGAGTGAGCAGCAACCAACCTCTGTATAACACAATAAATTAGCAGATTAATCAAAACAAACAAATGTATTATCAGTACATATTCTCTGGAAAAAATATGCCATAGCATAGAGAATGCATAAACCAAAAGGGTAGGTCCCCAGCTGAGAGAAAAAGCTACAGTGACAAGGAGACGCTGAAGAAATTAACCTCAGATGTTTTGTTACCTGCACAAAAACAGAATAGGTCCCACAAAGTGTTCGTTTCAACTCTGCGGCTACTTTGAGAATGCAGATGATCAACTGCAATCCACTGAGAGCTATCAAAATTGAGAGTAAAATGATGTTCCACTCCACTATGTTAGCAGGTTCTGTGCACTTAGACCAGGCAGGGTAATCTGTGAGGTACCTATTAGAGAAACACCAGACCAAAGTAAGAAGAATGTTTCTGACTACTGATTTGAGAAACAATTTCTTCCAGAAGAGTTACACCAATGTTTCTTACCCCCCAGCAGTGTCTTTGAAAATATAATTCCATCCACTTGATGAATTGCAGAAAGGGCCTTGAATCAAATGCAGGGTAAAAATGATGCAACTGTATCCCGAGAAAGCAATTCCAAGCAGGGCTAGCACAATAGAAATAAAACTCTGAAGTAAAGAGAGAGAGAGAAGTATTACTTTGCAGGGACAGAGACAACAGCAAATATGGTCTTTCAGTCTGTCTAGCTACTTCCTTGGGGCTGAATTTCACATTTGATTTTCCCAGTCTTCAAAATTAATAAAGAAAAATAGCAGGTAAATAATAGTAAGACTAAACATACAAAATAAAGATTAAGACAGAGTTTAAAATAGTTCTACAACGATAAATTACATATTATTTGGGTGGGGTTGCGTTTTAGTAAAGTTGTTTGCCGAAATACCAGAGGAACACAGCTGTGTATTAAATATGTCTGCATCCCAGAGACCGTGTATTGAGTAATTTCTGAAAAGAAATCACTTCCAAATAATACAGGCAAAGGGATGAATCTATTTAGCTGCTGTGCTTAATTCTATGTTCTTATCTTATTTTACAAGGATTTGGGGGAAATGTGTGTCTAATTTTCTTTCATCCTTCTTATGCTTCAGGTGAAAGAAGCTACGCTTCTTGTGACCTTGCAACCCAATTTAGAATCCTCTGTGAAAGGAAATGAAAACAGAGCAGTGGAGAGGGCAGCAGGATGTGCTGGAAACACAGGAGCAGGAAGGCATTTGAAACAAATGCTAAGGAGATGCACAGAAATAAAACACAGACTCACCCTGTAGCTTTTGTTACAGCTCTCACTCTGACAGCACCGATAGAACACACTACACTCCAGTGTTATTAGAATTACTGCCAAAAGAAGGATCTGTAAGACAATGTCATAAGGTCAGTGAGATAACTGCAGATACTAAGCCAAAGTCTCCTTCACCTTTGGAAGGCAGGACTGCATCTCTTCTGCTGTCTTGATATTTTAAAGCTGATCCATAGGACTGCACAATTAATCAAGGCATACATGGAACTGGAATAATTTTAGTAGGCTGACGCTTTATTTGTCTTGTACTTGAAAGACAAGAGTACAGCCTCCCCCATCACAGTAAAGTGCTAGGAGCTTGGGCACAGCTACACCAGTGAAGCTGAAACTATAAAACCAAGGTCACAAGCAAAAGAATCAATACCAGTGAAAAGAAGGATATTTTATTGATACAAACACATCAGCTCAACACGTTCTTGCTGATGCAGGCACACAAAAGGGTATTGCCTTCCCCACCAACACATTTATGTTAGAAAAAGTCAGTATGCAAACTTCTGATTAAATTCACCTGGACTTTCATTTGTCAAGTATCCATACTGATTTCTTCAGATTATTGGATTATTTAAGCCTGGTCCTAGAATAATTTTGATAAATAGGATCTGGGCTCCAAAACCACAAACTGCCATTCAGAGAGGCACAGGTTTGAAAAGGGAAGTATGAGAAGAGATTATTCCTGAATCACAACATTATCCTCTCACATGCTGCTGACCGGTTTGTAACAGAATGACACATGCATTTTTAATAAATTGGTAATAATCTTAAGGCTAAAAATGCTTCAAGATATCAGTGCCACTGTTGCAGTTAACTTTTTTGTACACTTGCAACTGTTTTTCTGTTTGAATCCTCTGTCTAGTAGCTTTTTTCTGCTGCTAGAACTAAAGGTTTTTCTTCTGCTTTAAAGAGAATACACAATTTCAAAAGAATGTCTGATGTTTTAATAACAGTTCAGCACCTTCATAAAAAACCTCACTTATGCAGATAAACACTTATGAAGCACTGATTACGTGCAATGCACTTTGATTACATAACCACTTTCTGTTCCTGAGGCTACAGCTCTTTACAAACATGGTGAAGAGCATAACAGTGGGAAACTCCATGGTAGTTTATTGCTGCAGATGAGCATATCACAAATGCAACAGGAAAATCCTACTATGCTAATCACAGTGAGACAATTCTCTGTATGTAGTCTGACAACAGTAGTACCTGATGCATTGTGAATTCTATTCAGTCTTCTAAATAGTAGACTGCATACAGCTCTTAAAAACATCTGAACCATTATGAGAAGCTCTTTTTTTTTCATTTGGGTAAAAGAGCTCTAATTGAACCTCCACATGTGATTAAATTGACATACTGTTTGCCTCCATAATACAAGCATAAATTACATATAAACAAAAAGACAGCAGAAAAAAAAATCCCAACACACCCTGCAAAATAATTTGCACTTAATAATATACATAACTTGTCATTCAGTATACTAACATTTTTTTGTTTGAGTTTTTCTGCCTGCAGTGGTTTTTGTTGAAGTAATTCATATGCTCTTTTTTTAAAGCAATTACATTGCTGAAGAGTAATCCAATATTCTTTGCAGTAGAATGCAATTCATTAAAAACCCATAGACTGAGCACTTACCATCACACCTGAGAAACAGATCCCTTCAAAATACCACTCATGGTTGGGGAGCTGGTAACTGGCAGCATGCAGAGCTTTCCCGTTTGGAAAGTATAGGAGGATGTTCACAACAATACTCCAAAGCGCAAGAGGTACCAGCAGGCAACTCAAACAGCTTCCACATGTCTCCAAAGCCATCTCTCAAGAACTCTGGAAGTTTTGTTCTTCTAAGCTAACAAAAATTAACAAGACTTTAAATATAAGAAATGTTTTGCCCTCCCCAGCTTGATTCAGTCATTTCATATTCACAGGAGCCGCTGACTGGGGTGTGATTCCAGGGACAGAAGTGCTTAACAGTTAGCAGAACAACAGAGGAATATTACTGTATAAACTCACTGTCCTGTGTTAAGCACGACTTTAAGAAGTCATTTCCCTTCTAAAAGATCCTCCTTTGTGATCTTTCAAATGAAATACATCTAGGAGTCAGACTCAGGAAGGAACTTCAAAGCTCTCATTTCCTAGTGACTGCTCAAAAATGTCCTCCTCCCCACAGCATGAACTGCAACACAGTTTGTGACAGAAGCAAGGTTTCTCAACCTTACTGCAGCATGGGGAAGGGGGCCGTAAGAAGATAAATATGCCCAGTCTCTGTACAGAAAGCCACACTTTGCTTCATACTACAGAGATTTATTAAGAGGACCCTAAGGGGGAACCAATGTGTTACTGACTTGCAACAGCAGGCTGTGTCTGGGCCATCTTGCAGAGACTATAGAAGCCCAAATAACACTGGTTAGAAACTGCAAGGCAGACTTATTTTCACACTTTTAACCAATTACTCTTTCCCACAGCATTATGTGACTCCAGTGCTTTGCAAATTAAATCTTGCTATTTCTCCAATTGTTTCATTCTGTGCTTACAGCTGAGCTTGCACAGCTACAGACCTGACTTACGTACATGTGACTTCTTGTGCAGGACAAAAGGTCTGGCTGTTGTTTTGAAATGCCTGCTGTTTGCACTGTGCAAAGCCAAAGTCAGACAGCTTTCCCATTGTCTCATGTCATCATTCCCCAATCCCTGAGCATCTAAACGCTATCCCAGTAACACAGAGCCAGGGCAGTTTGAACACTTGCAGCACAACCTAAGGCTTCAGTCTCTGCCTCTGTGAGTCATCAGAAAAATAACTCAAGAATGACCTTAGGCTTTACTCAATAGCAAAGTCGTAGTCAGAGAAGGAAAAAAAAAAAAGGCTTTAGCAAAAGCAGGAAGGCTGATTTTAGAAGCAATGACATCACAACATATTTTCCTTGTTTCCTCATGAGCTGTTTTAGCTGTTTCAGGCTTGTCACACATGCAGGTTCTCTCATTCTCTCATACGGATTGCATGTCGTAACTAATTCCGTACTATCGCTTAACATGAGATCACACAAGGAAATGGGCAGGGTGGTACTCGCACAATTACACCATTTTTTTACCTGCTCTCTGCTGTGACTCTCCTCTTTTCCTAGGAGGTCTCATTTTGAAGTCCTCATTCTTGATCTTCCCATATTTCCTGGTTTACTGTCTCATCACTATAGATACCTTTTTTCAGGTCTCCCTCTAATCAGAATTAGTAGCAAACCTGCCTTTCCAGACTCACAGGCAGAGACAGAACTCATGTCATCAACACTACACCACAGAGAGCAAACAGCTGCATTACAATCACACATCCAATCTCCATGACTGATTTTTTTAGTACAAAACTCAAAGATCATATAATTGGCTGAAATATTTTCTTAAAACCAAAGGCCAAAATTAGTAGCAAGCACCTTATTTTATAATCAAATTTGATGCTATTTCCATTATAACCTGTTCTGACTAGAAGAAGCTAACCTGAGAAATGATGACTGAAGTAGCATTTGTTCTGCAGTCCAGCAGTCTGCTTCATGACTTTGTTTTAAAACTGAGCTCTGCAAATACCAAATCACAACATGGTTATTTTTCAATGCCACTAGAACAGGAAACAACTATTTTATACTAAAAAATAAGGAAAGCTGTAAGCCAGTTTCTCAAACATCTTGCCAAGTGTTGCAAGCACTGCTTTTCCATTGCTGTCATTATTCATGAGTTGATTCCAAGCCTGTTACCGAAAAGTCACATTTACTCTGTGTGACTTCTCTGCCAGCTGAAATGAATACAACCTAAACCAATCACTTCTTCACAATGTAACTGATAAATCTCTCAAAACACTGTCTTATGCACAGTACAACAAAATAATCCAGCTGGCCATTTTTTACACAACAATATAAACAGTGAGCAGTAATGCTGTGCATTAGGGCTACAGGAATCTTTTGGTGCTGCATGCATTTGTGCTGAAGTTTCAAGTCTAAACCCTAGCCTAATCATTCTATGTATTGGAATTTGTAAAATTGTTTTGGTTCTTTAATTAATTGTGTGTACCAGAAAAACAAATAACCATTATGCAAGAATAAATGCAAAAATCTTTAAGTTGCATGGTAATTATACATTATTCCATTGAGGACTCTCTTTTCCACTTTCTCTCCTTTCACACCCCATTTAAACTTGCAGATATTTTTTTCAAAACTGTATCTTCACACACAAAGACACTGTACCACACAGCTGCAAGGAATTTTGTGTGTATATATATGTGCATGCACATATTTTCCTTCCTCCCTCCCATTGCAGGGCAGGACAGGGATAGACACTACAAAGAAATGGCATTAAATGGCATTAAAGTCCCTCAACTACTATGTATTTAGTTATGAATAAATATTCTTGTGAAATTCAGGTATCCTGAGATTCTAGATACAAACTCGTTTCATCTGAGAATTCTTTTGCTGGTGTAGATATATGTGGACAATTTTGTCTTCACAGTTCACTTCTTTTTTTTCAGGTATGTATTTGTACAGGGCAGACTTAACTGTGCAGAGAGCCTGAGATACATCTGAAGTTTCTGGCTATCTTTAAGGACCACCCTCCTACTTACAAATAGCCTAAGGATGAATTGACACCCATGGGAGCTTCTTTTTCTCCCATTAAGAGAAACCAATTTGCTTGTTTTTAAAGACAATATGAACAAAATTCCAAAACTGAGCCTCATTCCTTTGAATTAAAGAGCATGTCACATTTTGGTTTTCACTTGAAAAATGCCATTGCCAGCAGCAATGCTGCCATGCTGGCTTTGCCAGCAATGCTGTTGGCAGCGCATTATTCAGATGCGCTTGTGATGAAACATTCACTCTAATGTGCAAGAAGCTACACTTCAGAGGTTCTTACCCAGGACCTTAAAGTAATGCCTTCAGGCTGATAACTGGTGAAGTCAGGTATTTCAGATTAATCTGTTTTTGCTGACCTGAATTTGGACTGTATTCCTTGAACGCTGTGAGGCCTGAGGGTCTGCTGAGTGAGGTAAAAAACAATGCCCACATCTTGTTTTATCTCAGGCCTGTAATTGAGCAATCAGGAGATAATCCCCCTTGGAAGGGCAGGAGGGGCTCAGCTGGGCTCAGCTGTGCAGGGATCCCCTCAGCTCCCTGGCTGGGAACTGCCAGCCCTGACCCAGGACTAAGACTCCACGTGTGCTGTTGTATCTGTCCCAGAGCTGTTGTTGAACCCTTATTGATGAACAAACATCTGTTTCAGTTAAATGAGCCAAACCAATCAAGGAAGCAGTTCCCACTCTGGGAGACCCTGCTGGAGAGGAAAAACAAGTTATAACCTGTCTGCATTAAATCCATGTTTATGCCACCACTGCCCTTTACTCCAAGACCAGGCAAGCAATGTTTCCGCATGGACAGGGAAGGAATCACTGACACCTCCTGGGTATTTTTAATACAAATCTTTATTTGTGAAATACAGGGGAAGTTCAGAAAAATCCTGAAAAGCCCTCAATCATCCACATTTTACTGCTGCTTTGGTTTTGGTCCAGCTGACCAAAACCTTTTATCCAGGCCAGGCTAGATTTGGTTTGTGTTCATTCCAAGATCAGGATGAAAGAGCAACTTTATTGGGAAAACAGGACAAAGTACACTGTTGTGTCAGTAGAAAGAGAAAAATAAATAAAACCACTTTAGTGACATGTGTTAAGGCTGTTGCCTCTACCAGTATGAAATGAACCAAAGATACTCAGAATACATTTTGTCTTTCAGTTCCGGCAGGTTAGTGGAAAACCTGCATATGACTCCAGCAATAAAGGCCCCAGGTCAGTTAAATTCATGGCAACAGCACAGTTTGACAACAATGTGTATTTCAGTATGCGTGGAATGTTTAAAAAAAATCCACAGTATATTCATTACAGCACGCACATGCACCGATGTCAATGCATTGTCAGGTTTCTAGCAAACATATGTCTGCAGGGGGGAACAAAAAGAGAGAAACATTAATGGAAAGAATGCTAATATTGTATCCAACTAAAAATGCAAAAATTAACCTGAGCACATTTAGAAAAACATAGCATAGTTCTTCTATACTGCAGTTAGAGCAAGGAAGACAGGAGGAAGAAAAGAGTAATAGCTTTGAAAGAGCCCCAGCACTCAATTGCGTCAATTAAAAATGTGAAACACATGCCTACCTATAGTGTGTGATATAAATTATACCTGGTTCATACTTTAAGCCATAGTAATTCCTACACTAGCACTCCGATACTGATTTTGGAATATGTCCAAACTATTTAACAAGGCTTTAAAGAAATTTGGAGAAAATTTTCTTTCCTCACTCAAAAAAAATCTACCTTGAGAAACCCTCCAGACCTGTCTACAGATTTTGTTTGCTATTTGCAATTTAATTTTTTCTCATATCTTACTTTCACTAAACAAGGCCAGGATGCTGCAGTTTTCATTATATGCAGCATATTGTCAGTAGCTTATAAGCTGCTGTGGACAAAACCCAGGGGTAACGCAATATAGTTAGAACAAGCACCACACTGTGCAACAAGGGTTTAGGCAAAGACCACAATCACCAGGAGATCTGTATCTCAGCTATATCACCTATACAGTGCGATGATGATCACATGTGATGATCACATGGACAGACAAAAGCTCTCTAGCTCCTAGCTCTCAGGCAGATTAGTATCACTGTGACAGTTGAGGAATCAGCTGAAAGCATGTGATCAAACACTACATGAAAATTCTAATCACAACAAGGCTATAGAAACAGCTGTACAGGGAATTGTTGCTTAAGAATACCTGTAAAGTAACTGCTGAGTAAAACTCCACAGTAGTATAAATAACAAGTTACATGTTCATCTGAGAAGCATGGGTATATCTGCAAACTACTTACCTCCTCATGACTGCAGCACACCCCACACAGTCCTCCAAGAATGCCATTTATTATCTGTATGAAGCACAGAATGAATTCTATTCCTCCCAAAACAAGGAGGATGGAAAAGAGGGTGATGTTCCACTGCACGATATTTTGAGGTTCCTGACATTCAGACCACTTGTTATACTCAAACAAGTACCTGTACACAGCAATTAAAAGCATATTAACATTGTGTCAGAGTAGGATACTTATCACATACTAGAACCAAATTATGTCTAGTCTGTAACTGCACTGAGTATAATCACTCTTTGGAGTCCTAATAGGCTAGGTTCCCTTAGAAATAAATTCTTAAGGGAATAAAAAAAGCAACGGTTTACTCCATGCACGGTTTGTTTGGTTTAGGAACATGTGGAAATATCAACCACGCATTTTTGCTAAGTCTTTATTTCTTTTCAAAAAAATAATCTAAGCTATAAATGCAGAATTTCCTATTGCTGATTAAAGTGAGGCACAAACTCAAGAAAGCTGAAAGAGCAAAGGTTTTTCTCAACACAATCACAGAGCTTTGCAGGATTGGGGCTTTTTTCTAAAGATAGCAGTCACTGATCTGAGGCAAATGGGTCACTTTCTCTCCTGTGTTGCTGTCTTTGGGCCCCCACATGCTTACTTGGATGAGCCAAACACAGAACAAATTTGGTGAGGTACTGCAGTATTTCAGTTGTTACTGCTCATTCACATCTTGAGAACATCAGAACTTGCCTTCAGCAAGGACTTAACCTAGTTCTTCTACACTCAGTCATGGTCAGGAGGATGGAGAAGGAGGAATGACACAAGTAAAATACAAGATTTACAAGAGATACAAGTGAAATACAAAATTCAAACTCTACTGCAAAGAGCTTTATGTGGCTTCTTAGTAGTCCAACTGCCTCTAGTCTGGCATCAGCCATAAGCTGTTGCTAGATACAGCCTTGGGGTTGCCAACCATACAGACACTTTAAATGCATGCCATGATATGAACCACATCAGGATTTATGTGCATTAATGGGGAATAGCACACTGAGACTTTTTTTCAGGAGAACCTTAATTAGGGATAATTAGGAGCTTCTTGCCCTCTCTGCCCTGCAGTGTACAAAGATTCTTATAAACTTTCTCAAGTTTCATTTATGAGATTCTTTGCCATTGTCTGTAATGTGGGCACTGTGTCACTTTATGCTGGTGCAAAGCAGCTTCAGAAGCAAGCCTGACAAAACAGACTCTTACACAAATGATAAGACAAATATCTTAACAACCACTATTCCTAGTTTGTAAATCCTTCAAATTCCTAAAACTTTATACTTTGTTAGAGATGTTCGTGGACATGAACAGTACATGATGTATAGATTTAATCACCTATATATATTTCTATGGCTTTGGTTTTATACTGTAGCAGTGAGGGTAACTGATGCCATTTGTTAAGTTCTTTCTAAGTGGGAAGGATAAAGTGATGAATAGATCTTGGTATATGGTTACTGAACATGGCTGAAAGGTGCTGGAATAAAGCCCATGTGTTCATTGGGAAGAGATAACATCCTCATGAGCAGAGAACTTACCCTCCAGAGGAGTCAGTGAAAGGATAGATCCAGTTTCTCTCTGGGTGGGTAAAACAATACGGTCCTTGAGACAAGCCCAGCGCTGAAATGATTATACAGTATCCAGAGCCAAGGATCCCAACAAAGGCTGCCAGAACTGAGGACAGCATCTGCATGGCAGACATAAACATGAACTTACAGCACAGCCATCACCTTGTCTTTGGGATTAACTGGGACTGGCATGTACAGGCTCACTTACCACACAGCTCTTTCCATAGCCCTCATGGCCAAAGCACCCACAGCAGTCGTCATTGTGAAGCCCAATGAACACTGCAGCTGGAATGAGTACCTGGGTATGGAGCAAACAAACCACACTGTTCCTTTTGGCTGCACAGAGAGGGCAGATAAAATACAGCCTTCAAATTGCATTCATTTATGTTGCTTCTTGGCAGTCAGCCTGTACAGGTAATTCAGCTTTACTCCTATTTAACACAGTAGGCATCTCGCTACTGACATCACCCAACCCCAGGACAGGTATATTTCTATTGCCACTGTGGCAATATTGCACTTAAGCACAGAAAGAGACTGTTGGGGTATTGGGGTATTGCTACATTTAAAGTATTTCAGCCTTAAAAGTTTATGTTCTCATTAAAGGCTGTATTTGCAAATAAAAAGCTTAGGAAAAAAAAACAAACATTAACTTTATTCCAATGAGGACTACAAAATAAAGATTTTTGGAAAACAGCTACTCCCAATATACTTGTTACTTAAGAGCAATCACCATTGCCTGTGTGACAAACCAGTCTGACTAGAGTAGAAAGTCTAGTAAAATTTTGCTCAATTCAGATAAATCTGATTACAGACATTTACTTTTTTCCAAGATTTCACAACCAGTTCCCAGTGACAGAAATGCAAAGTAACAAAGCAGAAGCTGTCCACAAGAAACATGAACCGTCCATACTCCAGATTTTTTAGCATAAAATCAAGAATGAACTAAGCTGTTTAAAAAGAGAATCCTCCCACCAGCAATAATAGCACTTAAGTGTCCACTTATAAAGACTCTACACCCAAGAGTACTCTAGAAAAAAAAATAAAGAAAGGTAGAGTTATTTCAAATGCCACAGACTTAACAGGAAGAACTATCCTGTTGAACAGACACATACATGTCAGCCCTTACTCAAACCCATTGCTGAGCCCTAGTGCTTCAAGTCCAGAAGAGGTTGTACAAGTGCACTGCAGGAGAAGTTCCATTGGTTCTACTTGTGTTATTCTGTGTGTAAAGCCCAGTCTTTGCAAATCCCACTCTAGGTCCCAATGGGACTGTAACACAGCTCTAGGCACCTCTCACAACACAAAACACCTTAGCATGCAATTTTTTTCAACCTGTGATTTGCAGACACCTTGAGATCATAAAATCATAGAGTGTTAAGAATTGGAAGGGACCTATAATCTGTATCTAAGAGGATTTCTAAAAAAGGAAACCTGGAGTTAGGGGTCTTAAATATGCTGCAGTGTGGTCCACAAAACTGAAGAGGTAGAAAATAAGAGCTTCAGATTAATGACATCCTATAATGAACACACTCAATCCTTGCATCCTGTTACTCAAATACAGAACTTTGACAACTACCACTCAATTCCTCTGAATAAACAGCTAAGGCAAAGAAATACCTGTCAGCATGCCAGATAATAGAAAGTAAGGAATTGCATGTAAATGCTCATTATTTAGGGACATTTAAAAGGAGAGTGGTTCAATAATATAACAAAAATTTAAGATTTAACCCTTATGCAAACTGTGACCTGCTAAGAGGCTTGGTTTCACTTTTGCATTTGGATTCTATGCCCTAGACCCTATCATTTTTTCAGCTTTAAAGTGACATAATGTTGTAGATAAGATACTCAATAGCAATTAATAATAGCTATGGGATAATACAGTTCTTTTTATACAACTCCAGACACACCTGTTGACAAGATATTTGATGAATAAATTCAGGTAACCAGTAGAGAAAGAGCAGTACCAAGTACCTCCAAAATAAACTTGAAAGAAGACACTAGGTTATTACTTACCAGAAAGCCTCCACCTAGAATGCCATGAAGGCACTCCACGTATCTGCTGAGGTGATGCTCTGAAGCAAATCTTGTTTCGCCATTGGGAAAATAAAGTAAAGTGTTGGCCACAATGCAGAGGAGGGCAAGGATGAGCAACTTATAACCAACACATCTAACACTCCTTCCAAAACACATATTCTCAGCTTTAAAAATCCTCCTTCAACTTGTCCAATTCAACCTATCTCACACCTGTCCACACCTAAAAGAAGATCAGTGTTTATTCTCACCTCCTTAAATACCAGGGGTTACCTAACTACCTAGATGACGTTTACAACCCTTCCTAACCACCATTCCCAATTGCAGAATGAGAGAGCAGGGATGGCAGAATGCCACCACCCTTTTTAAATGCATTAATTGAACCAAATGCAATGAAGGAAATACTGAATACTAGGTGATTTCACACTAACATATGATGCTTGGAATAATCACTGGTGAACAAGATTAGATGTGAACAACAGGCTTAAACCACAACACAAGTTCTGTTCGGAACAGAAGGAAAAATGTTTTGTTTTCTTTGTTAGAAGCAGCTTTGAATTTTAGGTTTATAGACTGATTCAGAACAACCTGAAGCCAGGGAAAGACTTGGCTGACTTCAAAAGCACTGAGTCAGAGTTTTGGGTATAAACAGAAAAAGCTCTACAGCAATGAGAAGTATGTAGAGCAAGAGCAACCTCTCACTTTGCTATCCTGTTGATGGAACAACAGAAAACCTCACAAGGAGGTTGAAAAGCAAATAAAATGAACAGGTAGGCTTCTTAGAAGTGTCCTTGTTCTTTCCATTATAAGATGAGCTGAATTTAGACTAACAGTCAATTTGGTTTGGTAACAGCTAAACCAAGCAAACACTCGTGAAAAATACTGCCTAAAAAAAAGCAGGATTGTAAAAGAGAGTCCTTTCACTGAAATAGCATGTATAGAAACACGAAACAAGAAAAATGCCAAGAAAGAAACAGATTGTATCCCAAGTTTCCAAATGGTGTTTCATGTACCAGTAACATTAATTTCCATAGTAAATGGAGACACAAAGGGAGCTATAAAAATTAAGATCTAGCCTTTTCTCTTTTCCCTCTTGCAAATTTTTCTAAAATAGCCCAGAGCTTTTTTCTTCACACACAGCTCAACACAGAGGTGTGAAACTGCCATGCCCACTGTCATCACATAAAAGGAGGTAACTAAAAGGCACAGACCCAGGCTAGATCCAGGTGGTGCTGCTGCTGCCATCATCACAGTACAGTGTAATTCTCATTACAAAACCAGAAGCTAGACAAATGGACTTTGGGAATGTACAGGATATTAGAAGACTATAACGAAACTTTAAAAAAATATTCAGGTTTCTTTTTTTGAAGGTGGGGTGGGGTGTGTTTAATAGCTAAATAACACAGTAGACACAAGCCCAAGTCAAAACCATGGTATTCTTGCAAGAGATGTGAGCAACACTTACGCTGAGAAAGAGTGTGCAAAAACAAAAGGTGGAGGGTGAAGCAGGGGAAGAGAGCAGGCTGGTGCAGCTGTGGCTTTGTGATGTAACTTCTCCGGGTATTGTAGCTGCTGACCTTGGAGACTTCCTTCATGATGAGAAATATCCTCCAACTGTACAAACATAGGCTGGCCATTATTGTGTGCTTCACCTCTAATGACTAAAACAACCCTAAACATTATCCCACAAGTTTCCTTTGCAGAAGAAGACAGATGCTCAACTGAAAACCTCCTTTATTTTTTCGGGCTAAAAAACCCAAACCACTCCTTCCCCAAAACTCACCACCCAATACCCTTACCCCCACTTCAACAACCACACCAGCATATCACCTGTGGGACTAAAACCATGGATTTAAAATGCTAGCCCTAACCATATATTTGCAAACATGTAAATTTGTTCTATTTATGACTTAAATAATGGTTTTCTAAATACTTCATTGAAAAAAAAATTACATTGTCAAGAACTCCCTATATTTAAAATAAATTCTATATTTAAAATGTCTTCTAATGACCTTGAAAACAGTGTGAAGAAAGAAAAAAACAAAACAAACTTTGTATTTGATGCAAATACAATTTTTTTTACATTAAAAGATCTGGTCAGGTATGAACCAAGGGGGCTTCACTAATGCCACTGCCATTTGGACACCCCACGGTACAGCTTCTACCAGAAAGTCTCAATATGACTTTTCTTTACAGAATTTCTGGTAGTCCCACCTACCACCAGAAAAAGGTTAATGAAGGAAAGTGCCTCTCATTGAAGCCCTGGCAGGATGTGGTAACTGTATGGTGACTGTGTCTCACTGCAGGTGAGACATAGCATAGGAAATAATGGCATGGGCTTCACCGATTCATTTGGAAAGACTGGACAACACAACATATGTATTTACACAGGTTATTAATTCCTGCTTGTATTCTCTTGTAAGCTGTTCTCATTTGGTCTTTTACTGTTTAATAGGTTGTTGTTCATAGAGGGCAATGCTAGCTCAGACAATTGTTGGGAACATAGTGGGAATGTGTGGTCACTTATTGGCTAAACTAAGGGCAGGCTCTTGACCAGCTGTGCAGACAGAGCTCCTGGTGACCTTAGGACAGCTCCAACTCCCTTTGACCCGTCCATGCTGTCATCCATTTCTCAAAGTCCGAATGGCACGTTACCCGTGTTTTGCAGTAATCATCCACAAAAACACTGTCATGCAGCTCTAACTGTCCTCACCACCTCTCAAGCACACGTTGGTTGACAAACTCGACCTGGACAGTCACAAGAGTAAACTGTTCATAATGAAGCCCTTGGTTCCTATGGTCTCCTGGCCACAGACAGAAGAAAGTCCCCAGATTACTTTTATTGATTAGATCACAACTCCTCAGATGAACTAATGAGCTATTTATGAGCACAAGCAACTACCTGTTGTCATGAGAGCAATTGCTCCTAACACAGCTGTAACACACATGCACGTGCTTGCTTGCTATCTCTGTCACCACTTTGAGACAGAAAACTCATCTGAACCATAGAAGTCAGCTTGGAGTGAGCGCTCACATTTGTGTGTAACAACACGCACTGACACATACAGAGAACATTTCATTTATTAGTAATAATGCTGACCTAAGAAGGAGTCAGCAACAATGCAACAAAAGTAGTTTTGCCATTTAACCAAGCAGTTTGGAGACTGAAAAGCTTACAATCAGGGCAGAGCTACCACTAAATGAGTGTACAGAAATCCGTCTCTTTAAAGAACCACCCATAAACCTTACTTAAGAGCAACTATTACTGACCCCGGACTTGCAATACCACAATCAAATAAACCACTTCAAACACTGTTTTCTGGTGACATACAAAAACTATGCTGTAGCCTGCACTCATTAATTATTCCTACAATGTTATTATGATAAAAGCAGGACATAGGACAAACAAATCCTTTTTTTATTTCTGCAACAGCCTGTAGGTAAAACCTTGGCCTTGCAAAATGGCCATCAAAAGTTTCTTTCCCTTGGACTGTACTATTGACAGATAGGTTTGCATTTTAGATTTCTAGTCTATCCCTAAAAGTGTAACATTCTTGCAAAAGTTAAACAAGCATGAGGCATTAGCATCACTGTACTATAAGCATCCTCTCTTCTATACTGTGTGTTTGTAATGGCATCAGCTTAGCATACAAAGTCTGCACAGCACAAGGAACAGATGGTCTTACGGCTCACAGTGTGTCATTGATGTCTCCCCTCCCCTGCAGCAACCACAAAAAACAGATGTTGAAAACATGGAATAAAAATTACCAGCGTGATGGCTTTGGGTCTTGTGGTGCAAAAGTCACCCATTAATTGTCTTTGTGTTTCTCATAAAGTGATCCTATTGGTAGAGAACTTCTAATCCAGAAAAAAACAAGACTACCTCTATCATACCATGTATTTGAGCTCTGTAAGCTCAAAAAAAGGAAAGAAAATTGAAAAGCACCAAATTCTTTGCCTGTGTTTTTTCCTCAGCATATGCTTCATACATTGCTCATGCAGTCCTGCTTCTGGAATTAGCCATTAGTAAGTTCATGTCGATTAAATGTTTTAATTATACTTGCTGAACAATCCCACAACTGCTGCTTGGCTGGGAACAGGCTACATATTGATTCCATAGCAGCAGGATGGGAAATGAATGTTGAAATTTAACATGAATTTCAGGAAATTTCACATTAGCATGACTGATATTGCAGCATGTTGCCTTTACTTGCATATCTTTCAGCATCAGTAGCAGTTGAATCAGACATCACAATCAGAAAAGTAAATCAGACATAACCACAAGACTCTTAAAAATTATTTCCTAAACTGCAATCCCAACCTTCCATCAATCTTTCCTACCATAATTTAAATTGGCATTCTGAAATCCATTTAACAATATACACTCAGCACACAGAATCTTTGCTACAAGATGTTCCTTAAAATGGCTGTCAATGATAAAGCCAACTATTTAACAGTCATGTTCCTCCAAGGGGTGCATCAAGACCTCAAAAATGTTGCACAAAGGTAGCAGACATTTTTAGTAGGATGGAATTTTTAGGAAAACTCCCAAAACATTATTTAAAAAATAATTTAAAAAACAATTTTAAAGAATCAAAAACTGTGATTAAAAAACAAATTAGTCTACAGAGGATCTTTTTCAATCTAAGCAACATTTAAGGGAGCAAAGCAAAAGAAAATAACATTTAATGCGGATTATGGTTTAATTAATTCTTAGTCTTTTTTTAAGGTAACATACTGGAACAACACGACTGAGACTGTACTCTCTGTAAATCTACAAAACATGCCTACCATGGGGTACTAGATACAGCACTCTACTGCAGCTGCTCCATTGACAAGGGTTTTCAAACCCACAGATATGTTGCCATTCTAATGAACTGCAATTGCCTTGGAGGATGGGGATATACTAATTTCCTGAATTAGGACTTTTCTATTCCTTTGTACTATAATTACAGCTAAAAGCAGCTGTGTCATTTGTGTACCAAAACATGGAATTTAGTGCTGCAGAAATACAGATGCATTCATTCCAGAGCAGCGTTCTGTCCCATAGCCATCTCCTCTCACTCCCAGAGGTCAGATCCTGCCCGTGGGACTTTCTGCCAGTGCTCAGAAGATGGACTACCCAAAGAATTCCACCAGCTCCCTCTAGTGATAATCAGGCTGTGACCAAACAGGTTCTGCTGGGCCCATCCGTGGGCCTCTGCCTCCAGTGGCCTCTAGCTCTCAAGTCTCCCACAACAGCACCTGAAATAGCATCTTCAGGTGAGAGGCATCTGCCTTTGGTGGAAGACAGTGATGCTCAGTAACAGCTCCTGGTGACACAGGAGCCAGGCACAAGGCACTCTTAGAGGAAGAGGAACTGAACTAAGGCATCATGACCACCAAGTCAAACCTTGAGGCTTTGACAGGACAGGTGGGATTTGGTTCAGGTGTTAGTTCCAAAAGAGAGTTCTTCCAAGAACAGACTTATAAATGGTAAGTTAAAAAGAGAATACACCAACTTTCTTCTTTTACAGAAAAGTAGTCCTGCTCTCCATAAGCACAAAGACAAAGGAAACAAAACAAACTGGAAGTTTCCTCTAAAGGTGAGGAGCAAATAAAACCTCAAAAAAATCAAAATACCAGAGTCCTTCCCCAGTGTCTGCACTGAATCAGATGGAATTTCCCTCCAAAAAGGCAGGCACTGTCTTTGAGGAAACTACAACCATGTAAGCAATAGTACTTGCCTGTCAGGCAAAACATCCTGGGCTTTTATGTGTTACACTCCATTGACTCCCAGGATTTTGATAAATTACACTCTGCTCTAAGATGGAGACATAGGGCTTACTAAAGGAGCACTACTTAGAGACATACAAAGGGATCAAAGAAAATGAAGTTGCATCCTGTGAAACCATTACAATTACAAAGCCATTACAGCATTCTTCATATGCAGACTTTTAAAGTAGGTTGCTGATTAATCCAGCCTATGATTAATGTGCAATGAATAAAAATATTATCCCAACAAAAATTAGTTTCCAGTTAATTACAATTTATTATTACTATTTTAATTATTAAACTCTTCTTATCTCAACCCACCAGTTTTCCCACTGTTAACTCTCCAACTGTCTCCTCATCCCATCAAGGGTGGAGTCAGAAGCACCTCGGTGGGGCTGAGCTGCTGGCTGAGTTAAACCATGACAAGTGTCTGAACAGTACATTCCTAAGTAACATTAACAACAAGGTTCTATTAAAGTTTATTGCTAGCAACTCAGTCCTGATAACGCTAGGATCATGAATGAAAGAAAGAGTGAATGAATGTTGCCAAGACAGAATCTGGATTTTGTTTTTAATTATTTAAGGTTATAAAGCAGTAATCTGAAAAACATAAGACATTTCTACTTTTATGTCAAAATAAAATGAAGACCTAAAATTTACAAGCTCATCTTGCACAGATCTCAAAGATCATCCTTAACATTGTAAATTTTATTTACAAAGAGGAAAAAGAAAAGTAATCACCATTGGTTAGAGGGTACACAGTTGTCAGGGCTATATAACTTTGCACTGCTAATGGAGTCACTTTATCTTAAGGATAAGGAGTCCCAGTACCTTAGAGGTCATGAGAGACACTTCTATCTTTCCTTGCCTTAAAGAAAAAATGCTCAGCTATGGCCACAGTACCACAACTTCACCAACACTGCATTTGCATAGTTCTGCATGGAACTACGGCAAAAGGGTGAACTTAGACTGTGAACTATAGACAAAAGGCTGACCTGCTGAGGCTAGTGAAAGTGTGCAACACCCTCACCCCTGGACTCGGCCAACACACATCTGACAGCCTGTCTTCTCCTGGAATCTCACATCTGCTCTGCAGAATGAGAAAACAGGCAGAAGAGGCTGGAACTCCACTCCTGTTCTCCTTTTGCATTAAAAATGCTTTGTATGAAACAAAAATGAGTTCTTTTAGTCCAGCAGAGCTTAACATTAACAGAAAATGCGTATTTTTAAAAATCTGAAAATTAACTATCCTGTCATGTAAGAGTTTTGACTCTCTGATCATCTTCTGAAACAGTCTTCACAGACACTAGAATACGTTTTATTGGTAAGCACTTTCTCACTTCTGGTCTAAGTTCTTAGCTATCTGGAACCAGTCCTATTCCAAAGCCCTTGCATTTGAATAGAGAGCAGGCCTCAAGGCATTTGCTTGAGGATCCACCACAGTAAAGTAATTAATCTCAATTCTAATGGCAATACATTTTCAGACCTAGATTTCCTACTGCTTGAAACACAGAAAACAAAACTTAGCACCCATACAAGTTCTATTTCAGTTAAAAAGTAACTACTATATACCTATATGACAAAACTTACCCCTGTATTGTGAACTGTCCTGCTGAAACCAGAGGATATATTCATACAGGCAAATGACAAAGATAGGATCCTAATCCACACTCACTTTTTTAAAGCAAAGGACTCTGTTAGGCTAGATGTCTCACACTAGTACAGCACTGGAGAACTTTAAGGAGAGCAATTCCAAATTCATAGTATAAGCCATAAAGAAGCAGCCTCAAGCTGTGCCAAGGGAGGTTTAGATGAGATATTTGGAAAAATTTCTTAACCAAAAGGTTTGTCCAGCCCTAAGGTCCATTTAAATGGTCCCCATTTAAATCCCCAGAGGGATTTAAAAGTTGTGTAGTTGTGGCACTTGGGTACAAGGGTTATGGTGGCCTTGGCAGTGCTGGAAGAATCATTGCACTCAACAGTCCCAGAGGGCTTTAATAAACTGATTCCATACTTCTATGATAATCTGAAACAACTGAGACGCACCAAGGTTTAGATAGACACTTGGAAATGATAGGCGTTATCATATGAAAGACAAAATACTACATGGCGCCAAGGTCCTCAAATAGTTGTATGGAGCCGAAATCCCCTAATAGCTATATAATGCCTATATCCATAAGACATTTCAACTTTATAACTAATAATTGGTTAGGTTCAAACACAACCATGACAATAAATTAAAGTAAACACATCTATCTAAAGTACACAAACTCAGACTAACACAGGCTGTTACCTACACACATGGTAATTTCTACCTCTGCATAAGTAATCACTGTGCTCATGGATTTTCTTATGTTCCTTTGACAAAGCCGTCATTTTGTAAAGCATTAAGATGATTTTTAGCTACAAGATCTTACTAAGCATGGACCTTATTGAATTTAACCTGATTGCACACCCCACCAGCCTCCAATATTTCATTTCTGCCGTTCAAACACACTAAGGAAACAAAAGCCTTAAATAGAAAGATCACTGCTGACAGCCAAGTTGTTGGGAAGCAGAACAGCATGGTGGGTATTTGGAGAGCTTCACTGTAGGGTCCTTCTTCCATGCTCTGCTCCACACACACTGGTGCAGTTCCTGCCATGCTGAGTTCTCAGCTGAGAACAGAAATTCCAGACCTGGACATCTGCCACAGAAAGCAGAGGAGCTCTTGGGAGAGCTGCAGTCCTCTTTGTTTGAAGACTGTGCCCCTCTTCTCCCCTCCACGCAAGGAAGCAAGGTTGGCTGGGATGCTGCTGGTACTGCACGTGCTGCCCCATGTGATGGAGACCAGCTCTGAACAAAACAGCTGCCAAGAGGTACCAACACCTACAGATACAGAGACTTAATAGCTCCAGGCTGTGCTGTAGCATTCATTTGCTTATCTGATCATGATGACTGAGATCTAAAGTTTAAACCAACTCTTTCTCAATTTTACTATTCTCTGACAGTCAAAGAAAAAAATTTTATGTTACTGTTAGACAAGAGGAAAATATCATGCAGTCATTACACAGTAATTTTTTTAACTGAACACTTTCAAACTTTTGCTTAAACTTAGGTTAAGATATCAGTGCATCTCTTCTCTTTCTTTACTTGTTAGCTGATTTACAATCCACAGATTACTTGTTTCTAATAGGTCTTTATTGCTTTACTACTTTAACAATTATTATTTGCTTTCTTCTAACTACTTTTAATTTTTTTAAGTAGCACACGGACTAATGTTATAAAAATCACAGGACTAATGTTACAAAAAACAAACAATTTTTTAGCCAAATTATTTAATGGAGACATATTTCAGATACTTGTGAGGGAAGTCCGATAACCATCATACGTACAAAAGCAGATTAAAATCTCCAGTAACAGAATTCCTCCTTATACTACAGAGTATGCAAGGGAAGAGAAAATATCCCCAAAAGTTAATCAGCTGGGAACACCCCTTAGCATCAGATCTGGGCAGGCTGTTTTTCTAGGCATCCAACCCTTGTCGGGTCAGCACAGACTGAGTGAAGTGAAGCTGAGTTTCACAGCCTCAGCGCCTGAAAGCAGCAGCAGCAAAGCTACAACTGCAATAGATTTACTACACATTGTAACATGGCCCAAGTTACTGCATAGTAAAGAGCGATAAACAGCACGATGTATCCAGACATTATTCACATAACTCAAGGTACTAATTTCATCATATTGCTCACAGCATTGTGCAGTAGTTAGCAGTGAGAAATTCTGAAAAGTTATAAAGTTCTTTATAAAAATCTGTTAAATCATACTGGAAAATGTCTTCAAATTTTGTTTTGTAAAACAATGTTGCAAAACAATGTTTTCAACACAAAATTAAAAATGGTCTCGTAAGAACCTCTCTAAAAACCTCTCTCCAATGAAATCACACTTCAATTATAAGTAGAAAACTATCCATTGTACAGTTTACTTGATCTGGAGCCTTGCCTTTCACCTCTGTCAAGGAATTCTTCTTTTGAAGTACAAGTAGCTGAAAATTTTTATGGATTCATTCTTCTGTGTCTGAATCATACTTTCAGAGTTGATCAGACTTGAAAAACAAATGCATGCCTCTGAAATTTCTTACTGGATATAAAAGACATACGTTTAATATTAGAACTCTCCAAAATGTTTAGAATCAAAGCTATGATTCTTTCTCCATTCAGAGGCATTTCCCAAACATTCACACACTACAGGGAGGAAAAAAAGCTTATTCTTCCTGCTTTAAAGAAAAAAAAAAAGGGTATTATTAGAAATTTATATTAAAACCAGTAGAGTGAATGTATTTCTTCATAATACAAACTCCCAAAAGCAAGGTAGTCTTTCCCCACTTCTCTAAATCAGTCTTTTAGAATAAGATATAAGCATTATGAATTAGCACAGTGTTCTGCAGTAGCAACCCAATTTGCCCAATCCAATGTAAGAAAGTTCTAATACTGTCATTATTGCTACATGAGGGGAAATCTTGTTCCTTCGCATAGAATAGATTACACTTGCAGATGAGTTACAGAAGGGTGGTTTTCATAATGTACTTGAAATTTGATTATATGTAACAGTCAAAGCAGTTTATGAGAAATACATAAATTTATGAAAAGCCCTTTTTTACCTTCAGCGCATGATCTCTAAATGACTTGTCAAAGAAAAAAGACTGGAGAGCCAGTCTGCTTGCTCACAAGAGTGCATCAGTAGAAGCAAGGTGCCCTGTAAAACCTGCCAAATATACTCACACCTGAACTTTTACTTTGTGGGAAAACTGTTACTCTAGTCCTGAGCTCTAGGACACAGCTCCCGGGGCTGCTGCTGCTCTGCTGTACTGGGTACCTCTCAAAACCTTTTGCTACTTGAATGGCACATAAGAAGGCAGCACAGCCAGCATGACCTGCCTACTGATAAGGTGTTTGACAAAAAATGTGGTCTAGTAAGTCCTCAGGCTGAGGAAGTCCTGTGACTTTCCTCACATTGAGGCATTTTAATATTGGGCATCCCAACTTTTCCTACATCTGTACTCCAAGGGCAGTGATGTTTGCTCCACTTTTAAAATGTGCCTCTACACACACTGATTTGCCTCAGCCTCCAAAATCTACCTCTTTTCTTTGACAGGATCAAGGCATGACCCACTCCTCCTGGCCAACAACAAACTCAAGCAGCCAGGTAATTCCATCCCAATGGAAGGAATTCCCTCTCCCTGCCACAAGGCTCTGGCACAGTTATCACCACACTTGCTGGAAATTAGTGTCAGTTCTGAGATGCCTTTGCAGGTGTCACTACAAACTATGTCAAGATAGATCAAGCACTTCCATTCCTCTTCCAGCATACATCATCCTGACCTCAAGCTAACCCAAATTATCTTGCTAAGTCTACAAAAAATCTTGTGAAGTTTTATGTCTGCTTTCAAAGATGCTATGTACCTGGATGTTTTGGTTTTAGTACTGCTCAGCACATGAATGTTCCCTCTTTGAAAACAGTCAATTCACTTGCCCAACAGGTAGCCCATTATGTTTAAGAGTCTGTCCTTTGTTGCTCAACTTGGACACAACTCTCATGGATGTAATTTAAAAGTTTCCTCAAGTAAAGGCTACAAGCATGGGTGTGGATGTAGCCAGGTATTTCAAAATAGTCTCTATGAGCCATGCTGTAGACTTCTGCTTCTTTCTAAAAATACCTTTTAATAGGCAATGGGTGTGCCACTGAATGAATGACTAAGAACTTTTTCCTGCAAACCCTGGGTTAGATGGAATTGGTGTTACAGAGTACTGCATCTAAGAGGCAGGTATGCAGAATATGCTGACCTGCCTGCTGAGAAAATGTAGCTCATAACTTCTAATAAAAGCCTTCCCTTTTCCTACACATTTTGCAAACCAACTATCATTATATAGTCTCACTATAAAACAGAAGTGCACAAGTTTTCAGAAGTAAGAGGAATATTAGGAAGTATAAGCAGACAAAACTGAAATATCTAATAAAAAATTAAAAATGCAACTCTGCTTTTCTAATTATAGTATTTATGAGGCATACCTAGACATTCAATTGTATCTACACCTTTTGGGTAGAAGCATTCCAACTGAAAAATAACTTGGGAACAAACTCTCTGTGTATGAAATGCCCTAGAATATTATGTAGAACTAAACATATTGGTCTTTATTTTTTATGTTTTTTTCCTAATATTCTTACTACATTGTAACACCTGCTACGCATTTAGCAGATATGCCTGTTATCAGGGATAATGATTGGAACAGTCAAGAAAACAGAGATCACATTTTTTAAAAAGACTTTTTCTTAAAACTTCTGTATTTGTTACTTTTCAAAGACTAACAGAAGTTCTGAAAACACCTGTTTCTACATCATTAAAGATATGACCTAAATGCACCACCACTAAGGAAGTATCATTTCTACAGTCTACTAGCACTATTAAGATGATCTCTTGTTTTCAAGTGGAACAGGAGGAGAATAACCACTCAGTACAGACCATCAAGGCCAGTGGCAGATTTCTCACCATTTAAACCAAAAAAGCACAGTGCATTTTTAGTGACTGCTTCCAGCATAACATGGCTGAACAGGCATGGGAATTCCTTGGTGATTTCCACAGGTTTCACAAGGGAGAAGGCAGAGCAGATACATCTGCCATCTGTCAAGCCAAAGCTTCAGACAGAAAGTCACCACCGGAGCTTGTCCCAAAGAGCATCAGGCAAAAAGGGCATTGTTTTCAGAGAGGAAACAGACTGCTCCTGTGTGACCAGCACAGCACAGGGACTGCACAGAAACAGTGAAGGAACACGGAGCCAGGCTAAGCACCAAGAAGTTATTAACACCACTAACTGCAGAGGAAGATCTCTGCATGAGAGCTACATGTGTTTCTGGAAAAACATACAACTTGTACATTCCTGCTGAATTGTTGTTCATGCTGCAAGCTGGTTGCAGTTTACACACCAAACCCCAAGGGGATTTCAACTGGTGTACTGTGATTTTCAGCATCTTGATATTCAGGTCACTTATTCTGTTGCCTAAATAGAAATCAGAAATAGAAAAGCCCATGTCCCCCAGTGACTTTCATTTAAACACAGACAAAAACTAAGAAAAGCATGTTATTAAAAGCCAGGAGTTTTGACAAAATCAAACTGCATATCTGCTGTGTCTGGGAGAAACTGGTTCTACCTGTGAGCATAAACATGGCTCTGAAACAGCTACTCAGCCAGAGCTTCTCCTGCTCTTCAATGCTAGAGAAATGGCAATTTTATCCCATGCAAAAGAACATATAAAAGGGCTTAGCACTTTCAAACCTGTTGTCAAATTCACAGGATGAGCTCTACATTGTAATTAAAGAGACTAATAAGTCAGTAAAAACAGCAAAATACAAAGATGAAGCTGGGAATAAAGACCTCATTGTATTAAGGTGACAATTCACGTAGCAAGTCAGGTAGTTTTGAGCTAGTATATGTATATTTCAAGAGTATACAATAACTTTACTCAAAAAAGGCTAGAGTGTGACAAGAGCTGAAGCCCTTGCACAAGATCATACAGCAACAACCATCAGAGGAAACAAGGAGAATCTTGACAGGCCACTTAAGTGCAACCTGAAGTGGTACTTTGACACATACTGGTGATGATCTCAAAGAACCTACTTTGCTATAACCAGGCTGTAAGGTATACTAAGGTTTTGAAACATATTCACCAATTAAAAAGAATTTTAGCATCCACTCTAGAAAGATAGTGTTATTCTCAGCTCCTCTAAATGGTGTGAGAATTGGCTACCAACAAGCTGACAAACATAAAGCAATATCCTACACATTGAACTTGAAAAGAAACAGTATTAAAACAGACCCTTAGTACCACAGATGTAAGTTCATTCTGGAGTCCTAAAATCACCCCAGACTGCTAGAAGTCCGAGAGGGAAAACTGAAACAGAGAGACACCTCAAAAGGAGTTTAATCAAACTATTTGCACTTGATCTAACCAGGAACTTCTCTTGTCAATAACAGCTGGATGCAACCCAACTCACCAGTGCAGCCCACAACAGTAAACTCCCTGTATTCTTCTGAGATTCTGTTCACACTCATTCCCTGACATTGGTCCTAGCATCCCTGTGGTCCTACTTGGACTGGATCACAGAACTAATGAGGATGAAAACTAGCCCAGTGGTGGAAATTACAAATCAGTGAACAAACCACTTGTGTTCAGCCAGATCAGCCCATCTGCAAAGGGCAGTGGCACAGCTGCCAAGGAACCAGCCTGCTCCTCTAGGTGCTGGTGGAAGCCCAGGTGGACACTGGCTGTGCTCCCAGCCACAAGGAGGCCCAGCTCTGCTGCCTGGGCCATGGACAGGAGCCCTGCAGTCTGGGGCAGCCAAGGCACTCCTCACTACCAATAATGTGCTTTCTGTCCTCTTGGTCAAGTACCAAAAACACAACAAAAGAAGCAGGAGAAGAAACTGGAGAGTCTTAACTGAGTGCCGGAGAGGATGAGTCTGTATATTGTTGTGGTAGCTTTTCAGATCCCTGTTTCTGCAGCACAGAGGCACCTGCTGCAGTATTCCTTGCATCAGTGTCTTGCTTACAGAGGTGATGGTGCTGTGCATGGGGACACAGGGGATAACCAGGAGAGAGCTGAGGAGGCAGAGGCATGGCCAGGGGGAAGTGGCAGCAGAAGGCAGTGCATCTCAGGGGTGCAATTGATCTCTGGCCTTGGTGACAGGAGGAGATGGTAGAAAAGACAGCTTAAGGGAGAGACAAGAAAAACAGGAAATGTGAACTCTAAGGTCTGCCACAGTCTCTTGACCTCAGGCCAGCTTCACAAGGCTCAGCATATTTTTCACAATGAGATACAGATAACTAACTAGAGTGATCTCTTTTTCAAAAAAACTAATTTATTTCTAATTTCTTACTAATCACTGTAAGACCAGAATTAGGCTCTTGAAATCTGAATGTTTCCACTGTTAGGATCCATGGTAGCCCTTACATAAAGATAAACACAGCAGAAGCACTGCACCTTTGAGGTCATACAGCACACTTCATCCCAGATCCCTGGTATAAATGCAGGAGATGCATTATCTGTCAAAACAATATGGGAGTGTTCTGAAAGGAACAGGGTACAGCCTGGTACCGTACCATTAAATATTAACACAAGTGATAACTAATCTACTCAAGGTGAGTCAACTCTGCAACTCTGACCACAGTTTTAACGATTTACCAAAAAAAGAGAAAGTTTAATAAATCAAGACTAAGCACATATATTGTTGTAAAATGTGCTACATTATAGTTTTGTGAGAAAACATATATGTGAAAAAGATCATAATTTTATTTTGCTGCTTGAAAAAAAATGAAAAGAAAAAATTTTGTAACCAACCCTGAGCTTGCAATTCTAACAATTTCACAAAACCCAGTGTTTTGCATTCAAACTGGATTACTTCCATGCCTTTAGAAAACGAAATAAACCACTAATGACTACATGATATATCTCCAAAATAAACTGCATTCTGGTAAATGTCTCTCTGGGTTTTCCAACTGCATGGTAGCCAACATCAAATTTGATGCAGAAGCATCAAATTGAAACAGAAGTAAGAGGTTTTTTTTCAGAATAGACTAGTTACCCAGCTCTATCACACTCCTAAACACAATAAAAATTCAAGAAAGAGAGCGAGAAAGAGAGACCATTGCATTATGTTTCCTGATGCTGAGATCCTGTATGAGCTTTTAGCCTGGATGAACCTGCATTATCAACAGGCTCACTCTCAATTACCTGTTTATTTTTGCTGACATTTGGTTCTCAGCAATCTGTAACATTAAATTCCCCACACAACAATCTGTTCATGATATGGAAATTTATTGTAGTTTCCCACTTAAAACTGCACAGAAGAACCTATCTTCCACTCAGTTCAGCCTTACTGACACAAAGTTGTCGGTGAAGCAGAAAGAGTTGCCATGGAAATAAAGCAAATTTAACAAAAGCTGGTGAAAGACCCCCATGAATTAACCTATTATGGTAAAGCAATTTTTCCTCTCAATAAATGTAGCTGGTATTATTTCAATGACACAACAAGAAAAACAAACCTGTTCTTCTCTTCTGTAGATTTCCTGCTTTAGGGAGAAAGATATCAGTAGACAGTCTTGCACCACTTTTTTATAGTTCATGGTAGAGTTTAAACTGAAGTGGTGAAAAGGAATTTATTATTTGTGTCAACTTTGAGAACCCAAGTGAAGGTCCAGTTGTAAAACCAAATATAACTTTTTCCTGACAATAAAGGTTTTTTACTTGTTTTGAAACAAAAAGATCTGATTTAAAACATAATTTTAAAGTTTTCACTTCTGAAATCAAGACCGTCAAATTCTTTTGGAAACACATATCATGCCTGTCTTCACTATGTTGACAAAATGAAATGGTCCATGTCAGTCTCAGAAAATAAAAGAAACTTTGGAGTATAATAAAAGAAATATCTGTGAAGTAGTTAGCACATTCCAAGTCTGTGTATGACATACTACACCTAAAAACCATATGGGCTTTCAATGAGGGAGTAACAGCTAATTTGGTTTTAAGGTGGGACAAACTCTGTCTGCAAAAAAAACCCAGGAAGGTGTAATCAAATGAAGGGAGAGCTAGAATGTCCTTTTGTTTAGTAACAACTCAGCAACAGAACCCTAAAAAGATACTGCATCGTGACAATAAGAAGAATTATGCTGTAAGAAGGGACAGGGCATGCACAGAAGCAAGATTTCCATTGCCAAGGTTCATTTGAAGCTTAATGTGGATACTGTAACCAGTGGTATAATTCTACTCCTAGCCTAGCAAATTGAATAGCAACTAATCCATAATCACCAGGCACAAACAGTGTCTAATACAAAACAGTTGCCTTAGACCATCTGGATGTCTATTTACAGAGCAACCACTTTGTTGCTGTACCTAATGTAGATTTCATGATTGCAAAGGGATGTGGTGGAGGGTGAGGGAGCAGCATGGAACATGCACCCCCACTCCTGTGCATTCTTCAGACACAGGAGCAGGGCAAGCTTCTCAAAGCTGCAAAAGCACAGAAAGAACTGAAGGGTCAAAGATGTTGGGAGAAGGTGTAGAGGTTGTCCCATCTTCCCTCCAAAACTCTAACTAAGAAATCCAAGCTAAAAAAAGCACTAATGGTCTGATCACAGGAATGGCATGGCATGTGCTTGCTCTGTGGGCTTTTCTTTGGGGAGTGGGGCTGTCAGTAAACAGCATACAATTCAAAAAAACCCCAAGTTTTTACACATTTTCAACCAGTTCATAAAAAGAACACAAACCTTCACAAAATTTCTTGTAAATTAGACTTAATGCTGCATGATCTGTCTCAGTTTTTAAATTTATTTGTTAACTGAGAAATCAATGAACTACTACAACAGTGCAAAAGCAAATGCTCAGCCTCAGATCTACACTACTGCAGTGACTAGTGAATAAATCCACTGCAGGCAAGGCTACAAGTATGTAGTCCCATATTGCTCTCCCCAGCCTGTGGAGTCTATTGCTCATAACAGGAATAGAGGAACCCCAAGGTCAAGCCACCAGCAACTTGAGCATATCGGGTAAAATAATAGCCTTTAAATTGTGGATGAAGAAGGATTTGGGTAAGACAATTCCTCATTTCTTCTACAGCAAGTAAAAGAAATTTCTTCCTACAAAAAGTTCGTGGGAGCCATAGATACATCCAAGGTATGCAACTAGATTCTTAATGTATTAACTAAAAATTAAATGTTTTATTTATTTTGGGAAAACAAAGAAAAAGTCACAGCTGTCAGTTCTAGGCATTCCACAGCTAAAAACCCAACCAGCTGCTTCCTTTAGAATTTCTTGATTCATGCTATCAGAGGAGATCAGCATAGAAAAAAGTACTATTCAGTCTCGAAAATCTCTTTCTGTAAGAGAGTTACAGCATGAGGATAACAAAGAAAACAACTGAAGAGGAAATAAATTGTAAACATGGACTATGACCCCACTCTCAATAAATGTCCGGGTGAAATCAGCACAGGAGGTGGACTAGCCAGCTGGAAGCATGTTTGTAGTTATGAATAAGATAAATATGAGGCATTATGCATCCTAGTTTCTCACCAGATGGATTAAAGAGAATGTTGTATATAACATAGAAATCCTTACTGTCAATCAAAAGCTGTACAGAATTGCATCTAAGTACACGAGACATACAGCAGCAATCCTTAAATTTGAACACATTCAAAACCGTAACAGTCTTTCAGATTTGACCCAAAATGGAAACAGTTCTACTTCCACAGAAAAGACAGCCTTCCTTCCCTCCATTCTTCATTCTGCCTCCCTACCCGAGCCTTAAGGCAGACATATCCCTTACAGAATTCTGGAGAAGCAAGAGAAGTAAAAGAGCCAACTGGCCACAAACGTCATTTCCATGGAGCATGTGAACAATTCAGCTGGACAGCACAAGTGGAGAATATGAAGTAAAGCAGCAGGGATGAAACTGGAAAGAGAGACTGGGTTTGATGGATGTGCAGCTCTCATCTCCTCATTACCACAGGAACCAGCATATGGGGAAAGCTGTTTATCAGCAACACAAACTGCAGAAAGAAAGAGCTGGTTCTCTTCTACTCTTATCTCCTCCAAGTCTAGAAAAAGATGAGAGGTAAGTATTCTCTTCCAGGGTGAAAGCAAAGCAATTCCATATAAGTTTGCAGCATTATTCCTGTTTTATAGGAATTCAGAGCCACGTAAGGTTCCTAGCTATGGTGAGTTAATGAATTCACAAAAGGATTTCCATCTCAATTACACTGGTATCTAGTAAGGGGAAAGAATGCACAGGCTTTATCTCTGGCATCTACCTTCCCTTAAGGCTATGTGTGCACTTGATGTTTGCACCCCAGTAAAGACAGAAGCAATCTCCACCTGCACCAGCACTGATGGTTTGGAGACAGGGAGGGCAGTAACCACAGCCACAGTAGCCACAGCAGCACTCCTAGCATTCTATCAGATATTTGTACCAGAAAGGCTGGTAAAACACTGGGCTGTCTGTAAGACCCCTTGAAAGGAGAGTGGGAGAGAAAGCAGCCAGCCGAATGGCCCTGTCACACACTACAAGAATTTGAGTGCTTATAAAAGCAAAGAAGGAAATTCCAGGTCCAGGCATGTGATGTGAAAACTTAAAGATGTTTGTTGTTGCAAAAGACAGAGATGATAGAATAATTTCAAAATACAGACATAAAAAGCCTATCAAAACCAACAATAATACCAGGATTAAAATCTGCCCTCACTGAACACGATGAGAACTATGTATTTCAAGTTGCAGCCAAGATATCACTCAAGCAACAGTAATTTCAACTTCTCATATTTTCAAAGATTTAGAGTCCTTGTACAAATATTGCTTACAACTGAAATTTTCTTGTGAAACCTCAGGTACGCTGACTGCTAGAAAATGAAACTAGAAACAGGCCAAAGCATGAAAAGCACTGGGTTTTTGTGAGGATAATACACATGGAAACACACTGTATATTGCTGCACTCTTCAGAAACACACTGAATCAGGAGGAGCACTGGGCTCTGAACACATGTAAGTCAGTGACAAATGGTCACTTTGAGAAAGAAGTTACAGAAAAACATGCCCAGTGATAGCATCCTGTGACACTTCCCTGCAAAGTAGGGAAGAATAAATGCATCTGGTAAAAATAGGAGGCATATTCATCTGTTTCTAAAATTTGAAGCAACTGGCATAGTTTCCCAGGCATCTCTTGCTTGTTTGCCTGCCTTTGTAAAGTCAAGAGGAAGAAGAAAAACTAAATTATATCAGCAAGAGGATGGTTGTACCTGATGGACAGTTGTGCACTTCAGCATGCATAGTGATGGGAAGAATATGTAACTGCAAACACTGTATAACCACTGTAAGTAATAATTTGTGTGACTTGGGAAAAACTCTTAACAAGACAATAAAGAGCACATATCCCCACAGAGAAATAAATAGCAGGTAACCCTAAAGGAAATAATTCCTTTGTTCTCTCATTTTTGAAAATACCTTAGGTGGAATTTTTGTCCTCATTATTAAAAGTACTTCAGTGATGCTTAGATGGTCCACAGCAATTCTGAAGTCCCTTTGTTTTCTCCTATAGACATTGTAGGTTACAAAAGGCAATTTAAGTAATATGTAGCAACATACCTTTCATACAAACGAACAAAATAAATATCACAAGACTCAAGAAATGTAACAGTAGGAAAAAAGGTATTACATACATATAGTTATGTAATTTTTGCTTACTTAAAAGTAATGTAAATTAGAGAAGCATCAGAGATTGCTTAGAGCTCACATGCCCATTTGCTACTGGTTGACAGTTACTTTTGGACTCATGTTCAGAGTATGCTTTGAGGAGAATGAAGGAATGGAATTTTATTAAAACCCTTACAGAACATGTTCCATGTCAAAAAGGGCATTTGTGGGAAAGTTGGCAAACAGGCAGTGGGGGCATGTAAAACAGAGACATGTAAAACAGAACATGACTATAGAACAGCAAAGAAGTATGAAGTTGAGTTACAGTACAGTTGAATACAGTAGTTCTAATGTGCCTTACAGCCCACTTCTCCTAGACACTTGTCATCAGCATACTTGGCTTTTTTGTATTCATAGCGATGTGATGTCCATGTGTCACTGAGGACCCACCCAGTCCAAGCTACATTCACCATAAGCTCTTATTTGAGCTTTGACAAAAGTCAAAAAGATATGAGCAAAATACTGTGTACATCAATGGTCTGCCTCAGAGCTTGGGAGAGTCCAGCACCTGGGGCTGGGACAGGAAAACCTGTAGTGAGGAAGGCCATGAGACCCTGCTTTTCCTTAGGCATCTTCCCCTCTCTGCTCTCAGGTGCCTCACACACAGCCAGCCCCCAGGTCTGACAGAGGAGCCCAGAAATAGGAAATGGAATTAATTTCTCCCATGCCAAAGCTGTGTATATGGGTGCAATGATGGCTTTTGTACATACATAGCCCCACTTTCAGCTTCTCACTGATATGAATTGCATATCCATGCATTTCAGAGAGGGAGTGGCTGAATCCCCAGCAAGAGGAGCAAGGTCTGTCCCCTCAGTACATCCCACTGGATGTACCCCTTTACTATGCAGCTCTCAGAGCTGGAGGGCTTTTTGGAGTTCTCCAAAGAACAGCTTGTGCTAATGTGATCCTTCAGTGCAATGAAGCTTTGGGTCACATGAAGGGAGACATTTTTCAGCTCATCCTCCTTTGCACTCTCTTTAAAGAAAGGAACTTGGTGCAGTTTACCAGCCTCTCTCCAGCCCTCAATGGAACTGCACAACACCAAGCAACTACGACATTGCGTTATCTGTGTTAAGAGCAATTTTATGCAGGGAACATCCTTCAGTATTTCTTGCTTGACATCAATGTGTCACCATATATACTTTATAAATTACTATATATATATCTCTATATAAATGCATACACACAAGTTTACTAGCAACAGCCGAGGCTTGAACAGGCCTGTTTTCTACTAGGCTAGTGTAAATCCCATCCTACCTGTAAATTTGTACCATCTCCCTTCCTCCTGGCTCAATTTAAGGGAGGGTCAGTGCTTGTGACAAGCTTATCAAGCTCCAGGTATCCAAACCACCTTTAGAATATGGAAGCAGCTACATAAATCACAAGAGCAAGCACTCATGACCTCAGGTCATAACTGTCTCATGAGTTCAGTAACTGACACAAAAAATGGATCAAGACAAACCTATTTACAGATTACTAGATACATCAAATTACAAAAGTTGAAAGGTATCGGCTTATGTCCTCCTGAAACACCAAAACTGAGTGGCCTGATATTCCTATAATTTTCCACAGGAAAAGATGTCATTTCACCTTTATGCACAGCATGGACTTTGTATGACTCAGGAGATGAGGAGTGAAGGAAACACCTTCCCAAAGCACACCAGAAAGGAGTGGCTTCCATTATGATACCACAGTTCCTAGAAACATGCTGCTTAAGAGACAGGATGACACAACACTCAAAGACTGGCTCCACCCCAGTTACCAACCCTCAGAGTCTCCAAGATGAAGCATTTATTCCAGGACAAGAATTGTGGCTTACGTTTGACAGTGGGTCACTCCTCCTGGATACATGGCCAGAGCTAGAAAACACGGGTGGGAATAGAAGGGAAGAGCCTCTTTCAGAGCAGCTGAGTGTGCAAGACACTCAGTTTTTCCTTGGGGAAAATACTTGACTCAATCTGAGTGCTGCTTTCCAGCTCAGGTTGGATGCCACTTCCCCACTGAAAATAATGTGCAGCTTAAGCCCTCACATAAAATCTGTCAATAGTTTAAAAACTCCATGCATAAATGAGTATAGTTGAACAGAGGGGTCTGACTTCAGTGGCACTGGCAATGATAGTGAGTGGAGAAAGGGAAAGTGCAGGTGTGCTGTGAACCCCTGGCAACAACCTGGAGGAAGTATCTGCCTTTGAACCACTTGCTGTGAATCAGGATAGCAGGGTGCTGGATGCAATACAACTTAAAACTTTTCCTCTTTACTGCAAGCCAGGATTTACAACTGCAAAAAAAGCCACAGCCTAGTCAGATAGAGAAGGGGAAGAAAGCTAATTAAGATTTACATTCCAGCTACAGCAAACATTTGCCCTGTGCCTGTTACTGAGCCACTGTAAGTGGGAGCCAAATTAGAGATGCTGTCTACCAAATGAGAATGTCCTGAAAGCCTATTTAATGTATCAGGTGATGGATGGAGAGTTTTCGGGTTCTGAATCTTTGCCACAGAATCAATAACTGCCTGTTGAAAGCCATGAAAACTGGCCCAACTGACATGCTACTGAATACCACACATAGGCTGTGCTCTTGGGATTTTTTTTCTCTGCCTGCTCTTTGATTGCATAATAGCTGTCCTTCTTGAGAAGAAAAGTTAAATTTATGAGCATGTGCCTTTCAAAATGCTATCCTCAGGGGCCATATGTATGTTGCTGTTACACAGACGGGACCAGAGGCTCCTCTCTCCTTCAGGGACCAACCAACAAACCAGTGGCAATACCTTAGACATTGTCTACTCTGTGCAGAGGAACAGCAGGGTCAGACACACCAACACCAGGACATGGCTGGCAGCACACTGGCAGAGACAGCTGCTCTGGCCGAGCAGCGTGGGCTGCAAAGGGCCATGCTTTCCAAACTGTACCAAACAGCATTTGTTGTTCTAGCAAAAACACTAAGAGGGGAATCGTGATGACACATGAAACACAAAAAGAGCACAACTTCCAGAAACTGTTTGGTAAATCATCAGCTGCCAGGCTCCCGTGCCAACAGCATGGGATGCACTGTGATTAATAGGGATCTTCCAGTCCACCAGGAACAACCACTGTCACTGTCCAGGCTGTTCTGCTAGATCCGCGCTTCATACCAGGATCCTGCTGACTTAATTTGTGTTGCATTATATGCCAGCTTGAGAAGCCACTCAAAAATTTGTCTTAATAAGTACCTGAATAAATTTTTTTACAAAGTAAACTAGTGTAATTTCCTCAGAAATCATGAGTCTACACAGCACTACAGACATGGAAATCCTAGAACTAGGCCTCACAAAAAAATCATCCTCTGGTCTTCCTAATATATTCTAGAATGCATATGACTGGCAGTAGTGACAATCATTTCTTGCCGTCCTTTATTGAATAAGCTTAGGTATATGCGATTTGAAATATTAACCTATGAAAGGAAAAAAAAATATGTGAGTTAGCCTAAAACATGGCATATGCCATAATTTCAAAATACAATCTATGGAATATACTGTCAGGTTTGGATTAATCTTCATAATATAACAATATTTGGTGAAGAGGGCTATTAAATATTAGAGCATTTCTAATTCAGTCTTTCCTGCAAACAGTCTTCCATCATGTAGAGCAAAAAAATCACAAAATAAATATAAAATCAACCTTTTAATCCCAAAAATGGAGAAGAAAAACATGCTGAGTCACAGTCCAGATGCCTAACATCAATAAAAAAGTGTTTCTCATCCTGCCGCAACCCAAGAACCTCCTCGGGTTTGTGGATGTGTATCTTTATTGGTCTAAAATGGCCCATCTTTGTATTAGCTAGTTTTTTCTACTATTTCAATTGCAGAACTGCCTCATGGCATGTAAAACTGTTGTAAAAATGATGATCCAGAACTAAGAGAGAGATCTACCCATGACCTGAGCCCAGATTATGAAGTGTCAGCCACCTTAGTAAAATATTGACAGAGTTTGTGGGTTGTCATAGTAAAATGAGAGGCTGCCCTGAACATAATTTCATTTACGGACGTTCAGAAAATTGACATCACGCCTGCAAGGACATATAAAAAGCCAGCACAGTGCATTTCAGATTGACTTCAGGAACACTGGCAGGAGCATTCTACAGGCTCAGCTCCTCTAACAGCACAACAGAAACTGGATTTTGCAAAGTACACTGAGAAGCTTCTTTTTATAAATCAGTTCTGAGAACATCTGAGAGATTTTATTTTGTCTTCAATTGTGTTTGCAATTCCTTTAAAGAAGCATGTGCACGGGAGGCTGTGCCAAGTGCCTCGGAAGTACTCTAATCCCCCTGGCCGTGCTCTGCACCCTTGCTAACATTTTATTGTTTTTCCCTGGAGGAAAAGTGGCTGACGACAGTGCACACATTACAGATGAAGTTTGGTACTTTGGAGGGATCTTGGGATCAGGTGTATTGGTAAGTATCTAAATTCAGACATTCCTACCTTCCCCCCACCCGCAGCCATGACTTGCATTGTTGAATTTTCTCAGGACTGCAAATTCCTCTTCAATAAACAAATAAGCTTTAAGCCATCCAAAGGTTTGGCAATAAGTAACTTAACCTAATGATAATAAAAAAAACCAAAACAAACATAGAATTATTATATTTAAAAAAAGATGTAACTTGAATTCATCCCAATTCAAACTGTAGTTCTATTATTTGTAGATGATCTTCCCTGCCTTGGTATTTTTGGGCCTTCAGAATAATGATTGCTGTGGATGCTGTGGTAATCGGAGCTGTGGAAAGAGGTTTGCGGTAAGTGAAAGGAAGCATGGCAAAAAAAGTAAAAGCTAAATTGTTACTGATATATGTATCTTCCTCTCACAGTCATTGTGAGTCTAGACAGAGGCATCTTGAGTGTGGGACACACAGCCCTGCGATTTGTTTGAGTGCTGGGAAGTGGAAATAGCAGGCTGTAAAAATTGTATTATGCCTCTGATGTTTTACCACAGGTACCACAACAGTATGGCCTCATTGGTTTTTGCTATCACAAGATACTTAAAGGTTCTATCACAACTAAAATTTATTGCTGAGAGAGCTACACTTTGTTTTGCAGAGTACAACAGTCGTCTCCTCAGCTATTTTTTGTTGGCAGCTTTTAAAATCACCCCAGCAGTTAGGCACTACATTCCCAATTCACTGCACGCCCACAAAATGAGCTGCATCTCATTCGATTCACAGGAAATTTCAGGAAGGAATAGACCTCAGGAGGTCGCCTAATCCAACCTCCTACTTCAAGCAGGGTGGGCGAGGCTCCACTTTGAATTTATAACTTACTTTCACACTAGAAAAGCTTCCAAAGGATACTTTCAGACACTAGTAAATACCTCAAGCACTTCAGTTTAAAAATTAAATCAGAAAAAAATGTTATTTCTAGTAGGAAAATACATCTTTTCGAAATAAATTCTCTGGATCAAGTAGATCATTACAGTTTTTAAATAAAGGAACAGATTTTCAACTGAGAAAAAAAAAAGAGAAAAACAAATAGGAAAAGATTCATGCCTATGAGGTTGACTAAAGTGCTTTCCCTAAATTCTCTCTTTGATGCTGTCTTAATGCAATACCAACAAAACAGGTTGAACTTTGAGAAGGAGGAAATGGGGCCCTGTGTTTGACTTTACAACACTGCATGATCTGTTTTCTGCAAGCAGCGAAGAGACGCTAGTTGAGTTTTGCAGAGCACATGCCACTCCACAAGCACTGCTGTGCTGCTGCCACTCAGCCAGGGGTGACATGGGCCACACACAGTGACCAGGGCCCGCGCTGGCCGAGTGGGAGCCAACCTGCACGTGTGTGGTGCTGCCTGCAAAGCAAGCTGCCTTCTTTGCTGGCAGCATGTTAGAGTGCAGCTGACTGGGAATGTTAATGCAGTCAAGAGTAGAAGGACACTGTACTTACAAGAGTCCTATGGGCCTTATCACCATCAGTGTGACTGAGAACTAAATTTGGTCTTTTAGCTGAAATCCATTATTATGATGTCTACTACAAAAGCATAATTTTTAAGTTAGCCCTGAAAGATATATCAAAACCCATGCCAGGACTCAAGATGAGAGTCTTGTGATGAGGTCTGAACAAAAACTCACATTGGACTTGATAATATTAGGAGGTCATTTCCAACCCAAACGATTTTATGACCTGAAACTATTGGGGTTTTTTTGTCACCTGTATCACTTTATTGCAATAAAGGACATGACCTCTACCTACAAACTGTAATGGCTACAAGTATTTCAGAATTCAAGCAAGGCATTAGTTCTTGCATGATTTACTCACATATCAGCATATATGGAAAATTCTGTAATAGAAAACCAGAAAAACAAAGACATACTTTCTCATCCATTCCAATTGTACACCTAGAGCCTACACTGATAAGTACTTGTGAGGAGATAAAGTGTACTAATATGAAACCCAAAGGGAGACTTGGGAAGGAAAACTATAATGATTAGGTCCAAATATAACCAAGATACCAAAGCTAACCTATAAAGGATACTGTACATTTTTTTAAAAATGCCTTGAGTGGTCCAAGACTAGTCTTGCCTGCAGTGTCCTGAGAAGAACGTCTAGCTGCAGGGGAGCAGGAGGCTCCGGAGGGGAGCAGTGCCATCTGCTGCCAGCCTCTGCCTTCTCCTCCTCAGGTGCACGGGGCCAATGCTGGTAAAGCTTTAAAATACCAATACAGGTATGCATTACACATTTACTATGCAATGAAAACTAATAGACTTCAGCTGTTCAGGTGTTGACTATTTGACTATTAACAGCTGAATTTAGGGAACGTTTCAGGGAACAGCTGCATTTAGGGGAAGTTTCAGGGAACAGCTGAATTTGAGGAACCAAAATAACATGTTTTTTCTCTTCATCAGATGTTTTCTTCTATAATATTTGCTGCCATTGGAGTTCTGGGAGCTGGATACTGCTTTATTTTGTCAGCAGTAGCCCTAAACAAAGGCCCTAAATGTAAAAGTGGAGAAACCTGGATCTACCCTTTCCAGGCTGGGTAAGACAAGGCAATCAGAAAAAAAAGATATATATGTTTTAAGTTTGAGATGATTAAAATTCCAAATCCGTTGTATGAAAATGGGAATGATACCGTTTGTCTAAATTATGGAAGCTCTTAGAAGTGCCTGCAGCACACAGCAAGACTTCATAAGGTTCAAAGGCATGGATGTAAAGAATAGCAAGTACAATCAAAACTACTGAGTTCCGAAGGGGCCAATAAAGAGAAATGCACAGCCTCTTCCTAGGTTATTCTTGGGATGATGAGCAACATAGGGGGATAAATTTCACTTAGATGAGTAGCAATGACACATTGAGACGCTTCTCACATTCCTGAAGGAATTGGCTGATGTAATTGCCAAGCCATTCTCCATATCTGAAAAGTCCTGGCAGTCAGGTGGAGCCCCAGGTGTCTGGAAAAGAGGAAACAATATACCATCTCTGAAAAGGGTAGGAAGGAGGACCCTGGGAACCATCGACCTGTGTCGATCAGCCTCACCTCTGTGCCTGGGAAGATCATGGAGCAGTTCCTCCTAGAAGGTCTGATGATGCACATGGAGGACAGGGAAATCATTTGGGACAACCAGCATGGCTTCACCAGAGGCAAGCCCTGCCTGACCAGCCCAGGGGCCTTCTGTGCTGGGGTGACTCCATCAGTGGATAATGGAAGGACTACAGAAGTCATTTATCTGGACACAATCCTCCACAATATCCTGCTCTCTAAATTGGAGATGGATTTGATGGGTGAACTGTTAGATAGAGAAGAAAGTGGTTGGATGGTTGCATCCAGAGGGTGCTGGTCAGTGGCTCAGGATCCTTATGGAGATCAGTGACAAGAGGTGTCCCTAAGGGATCCCTGCTGGGACTGGTGTTATTTCATATTTTCATTAATGGCATAGATGGANTAAATATAATCTATGTATAATTTTATTTTGGCTATGGCATTTGGAAACTCCTCATGCTCTACAACTCAAACATGTTCACTGTCATATATTTTTATCACTCAACCCCAGCAATTCCACTGCTCAGACTGAAGTCAAGTTCAACAAACAACAGGGCACAATGTACTACTGAGGAGGGCAGGTGTGACCAGAACAGAACGGCAAGAGCTGCAATAAACTCCTCATTACCTCAGAACCTTTAATGCAGTCTGCCTCAGTCAGGAGTGACCTGGCAGCATTTCTTACATAATATATAAAAAAATTATACTTCAGGTT
>VXAX01002159.1:393378-407632 GCA_013399835.1 Leptocoma aspasia | reverse complement strand
AAAAAAAAAAAAAAATAAGACAAGAAGTATACAGGTAGAGGACAATTTGTTCATGGGCCAGTGAAGGCCAGAAACCAACTCCCTTGGTCTCATTCTGAGTCTTTGGAAATATGCTCTGTTTCAAACATAGTTTTGGTTGCAGTCCAGAAATCACTTGACAAGAACACAAACAAGTCAGCAGCACTAAGAATATGCAGACGAAATATAGCCAGTGGTTAAGCAGTTTACAATTAAATCAAAATGTGAAGATAAAAATTATGGAAGTTATTACCTTTCCTTTAGATGAGGCATCTAGAACAGCAAAAGCTGTTATTTTCAGCTCAGTGGGCAAGAGGTGGCTTGCATAATTTCATGATTTGTTTTGATAATTCAGTTGTTTTGATTACAATGTACTTCCTTGTTCCCAACTGTACTTTGAGATACTGGATTACATGCCTTGATCACAGTGCCCCACCCACAAAAAATGCTGTAATCAAGTAAAAGCAGCAAAAATGCCCCTGACAAAACACTGGAACAGATAAAACCCATTTGGCACATGCTTGGCTAAGACCTTTTCTTCCCAAAACACTTAAAGTGGTTCAATTATATCAAACACACACTTGTCTCCAATTGCTCCCGTCTGATGTCTTGTTTTTTTCAAATTTCTTGCTTCAACTTATCTAGAAGCTAAACTGGAGTCAATTTCTAGATAAGTAGCACCAGTGTGACAATGGAAATTCACCAAAGCGAACAGACCCTCGGCTGTGTCACAGCAGTGACAACCTCTCAGTGATGAGAGACCTCCTTTGTGAGTTGATACAGTCTTCTTCCTAACTATTTTGTTCTCACGTAGGAATTACCTCGCTGACCACACACTGTGGGACCTGTGCACATCACCTGATAACATGGTCCCATGGCACCTGACGCTCTTCTCCTTGCTGCTGGTCATGAGTGGGATCCAGGCAGTGCTCTGTGGCATGCAGGTGGTGAACGGCCTGTTCGGAACCATCTGTGGGGACTGCAAGTGCTGTGGATGTTGTGGGGTGAGCAACTGACTGTTCTCCTTTGTTATTTTGTGTACTGATGAGTTACATACACACCTCTAGCTGATACTCAAAAAAACTAAACTGGCCCTCCTTCTCCTCCATTATCACGTTTTCTAACATACTGCCAAAACCCTACACTGTTGCCATTAGGAAATAGTACAATTTTTTGAAAGTCACAGCAATAATAGCCAGAAATTACCTCCATGTTTTTATTCTTCCAGGGAGATGGAACTGTCTAACGCATAGGAATATTGCAGACAACTCTCCCCACCTGGAAGGATCCCTTCTGCAGCTGCTCCACAAAGCAGCCCTCAGATGCACTGGCTCTGGCTAAGAAGATGAGAATAAAGGGCTCTTCCACCCACCAGACTCCCTTTGAAGCCCTGACTCCCTTTCCAGCCTTCCTGAAATCCCTCATCATGGAATAAAATAAGTGAAATACAACTCCCACATTCATATTTATATTTGTAAAACAGCTTCCATTCAAAAAGAGGGTATTCTCAGGCAAAATACTAATTTGGGTTACAAATTTTATTCAGGTCAGTTAGATAGCTTGTAACTCCTCAAAGCTTCCAATCTATACATGAGTGCAAATGCTGTTTATTAATCTTTTTGTAGAAGTTCAATTTAGCTGTATTTGGCATAGTGCTATGAAAGAGAGAGGAAAGACAGCAGAGAGCTAGCTCAAAGTCAAAAATACCTTTTAGAACTTTAAAAGAAAAAGCTACTTCCCAAAGGAATCAAGGAGAAAATAGGAGTGATTGCAGACATCTGAGGGATTCAAATAAACTAATATGCTTCTTAAAAAAAATCCTGAAACACATTTTCACAAACCAGCTTGCCAGGCTGGATGTCTCAACGCTTCTCAATATTAGCCATATCTGTTCCCTAAAATTTTCCTCCTGAAATAATGATTCTGTGGCCTGTCCTTTCAAAAATATATTTAATGTACTGTGTATTTACACTAGGAGATATCTGAAGAATCTAGAAGTACTTGAAAGCACTGAAAGCTCTTGAGCAATATGCAGAAATGTTAAACAGTTTCATATAGGTACTGAGAATTATGTTGTACAAGATGACAAATTGCAAAAAAAACCTCTTCAGAAACAGCTGTCTGTCCCACCTGTTCTACCACATTGCCCACGGATTTGAGAGCACCCTTTATTTCAACACACACTGTGCAACCATCTCACATCTATGCTTTCATCTGTGGTGGGCAGCTGTCCTGCACCTCATCCCACATTTGTCCTGTTTGATTTTTATGAACCTTTGGGAACAAGGAATGTTTCTCATCAGTGTTCAACAAAGGGATGGGTAGCTGCATAGCATACAGCTTTGATATATCAATAAACAGAGTACATAAATCTTTGTGGGAGATAGGATAAGAAATAACAGGCAGCAAGCCATGACACCTAAAACCACAATCAATGAGCTACTGCTTCTAAGAGACACCCAGATACATGATGGCTTTCTAACACGAGCTAATATATAGCAGATACTGACACAAGGCGCACACATTTCATCTTGTGATCTGGACTGCATTCACACCTTGGCCTTCAGGTGTATTGAAAAAAGGTAAAGGAGCCAGAACCAGCAGCCCAGCTGAACTCACATTTTGGAGTGCCAACAATGGTGTTGGCAAAATCTATTCAGTTAAAGTTAACATCTGAGGCTCTCTCCTAGCACTCAATTTCAAGTGAATCACACATCTGCAGTGTCAATTCTGCAGTAACTGCAGATTGTTCTGTGACTTACTCAGCAAAGCATCCAGCAAAATGAAGGAGAGAGATTAATCATAGATCCTCAAAACAGAGAATGATGTAAAAAGCCAGTGCTAATTCTGGAAAAGAAGGCACAGATAAAAAGAGTGCAGCGCTAGGAAGGGACAGAATGATGATGGTAAGAAAGAAGCCACAAAGAGGGATAACTGAAAGTGTTAACAGATCTCAGGAACCCTGACCAACTTAAACACCCCACTGTGTTACAGTGTGTAGAAATACCAACATACACTAATACAGAAGTAAAAATAATAATAGCAAAAAAAAAAGAATATTAGTATTCTTTGTAAAATCTCAGAAATACCCATGCTGGCTGAAGCTTCATTATTCATCTATTAAAATTGGCTGCTGGGTGACCAGGGTGCTGAGAGCATGGCAACTTCGACACTGCGTGGCACTGCTGTAGCTGAGAGCTATCATAAAAGGATACACATTGGTTATTTAACAACTCAGATTTCAACATGTGGGGTGTGAGCATGTGATTTTGAGCCCATGCACTTCAGCGGGACAAAATTGGTTCAGCCCCTGCACAGCTGAACTATACACAGTTAGTTCCCCTTTTTGATTGTCTTCAATAAATAGATTGCAGACAAATGATACATTAACCACAGGACTGTGTCACCTTTCGAGGAGTGATGCATTAACCAGAGACTCTCTGCAAAAGGTTAATCTCTAAAGGAGGGAAGTAACATATACAATGTTGAAAAAAAATTTGCTCAGCCCAGAACAAGGGATGTTTTCTCACATCATTCCAGTTTTGAATGTTCATCACCTGTCCCCAGTTCAACTTTAGCTCCCTCTTCATGGATTGTACATTACTCATAGTATTACCAGCTGCAAGGCAAACAAAGTCAAACCCTGGAGCCATTCCAGCCGTCAGAGGGTGGGAAGGCTGACTTCTTCCATTACACTGATATGGGTGTGGTCTTTGGGCCCATATTTTAATTCAAAGGTGTATTGAATTGAATATACACATTGAATATGTATATGCATATATGAATAATTGAATATACAATATACAATATAAAATTGAATACTTTAATTCAAAATGAATGCTTTTTTACAGAATAGTATGTCTGCACATTTATTCTAAGCAGTGTTTTACAGTTTCCTGGGGAGCCCATACTAAAACCCTCAAACCCACCCCCTCCCCTAAAGAAATTATTTTAAAAAACCAATATGCATCCAAAATCTTTCAAGTTCATTTGTATTTTTCACGTAAAAGATCAAAGAAATAATTAAAACAAACAAACAAACAAACAAAAACAGAATCAAACCCAGGATACAACAGTTTGATCTGATTGCCTCTAGTACAACCTATTGCAAGGTACTAAAAATTAAAAACAAATGCTCACAAAAGTCATACAAAAAATGATAAAAGTAAATAAAATAGTTAAAGAACTAGCATGTACATGGATGTATGTATTAGGAAACAAGTTTATTTGGACAACCACCCACATTTTTCTGTAATTAAAATAGAGATTTGAATCCTTCCCTTCCCCCAAACAGCTTTGTTGACAAAAAGTCAAACCCAGTCAGTCCCCAAGTTACATTCTAACAGTATTACCAGAATACAAACTGTAATTAACCATCTCCCTTTACTCTGTATCACCAAGAGTTACATATGCCCCCTCAGGGATGGTCACAGCAAAATTGTCCAGCTGGCACATTGGTTGTATTTATACAACAAGTAGACAATGTACAATTTAGTACAGTAAATGCTCAAAACCTGAAATAGTACAGTGAAATATTGTCAACAATAAATTTATTTTCATATTACATATGCTTTGAATACTGAAAAGTTCTGCCATAAGCCTGTTTAAAGCCAGAAACTTTTTTTAAAAGATAACTTTGAAAAATAGATTTTATTGTCATTGCACTTCACCAAATACATCATCTCCATAACAAAAATTGAAAGCTGAAAGTGTAAAGAATCGCTTTTAATTTAACCAAGATTTGTTTTATGACTGAGTAAAGATCTAACCCAAGATTCTGGCAGCTGTTTCAACCTGAAGTGCTGCTCCAGGCAGTACCCTCCTGTTTCAGGTCTGCTGCTGGTTTACCATGGAAGTAACACAGAAACACAGTTTATGGCTGCTTTACCCTGTTAAGGTCTTTGCACCAAGACACTCAACCACCAGAAACATAAAAAAGGAATCAAGTTTACAGCTTCACAATTCTGATAAATACCTGATGTGATTTCACTAGAAAGTTGCATTAGTTTTCCCCATACAAAGAACAGCCTTTGGCTGACAACATGTGGCTGGGCAGGAATCAGCACCAGCTATTCCACAGAGCTGTGAGCCAACCTGCTCAGAATATCTCCTGCTGTGACAAACTTCCATGTTCAAGGGTGCAGAGCTGCTAGCAAATGAACAAACTGCATTCTCCAAACATAACCTGTTGATGGGCACTACCACCTGGACCACACCAGCACTCAGCTCCACAGCTGCTGTGGGTCATTCCAGCACCAGTGGCTCTCGGATCCTTATGCCAAATGAGCAGTGCTGGTGACATGGCCTTGAAAGTTGGCCAGAAAACCTCCAATTCTTTACCAACATCAGACGTGGTACTAAAGAACAAAGCCTTAGGACCACCTGTTTTTCATTTAGGCTGACAACCTGAAGAAATTCTTAAAAGAGAGAGATCAAAACTAATTACAGTAATATTGGTCAGCCCTGCCCAGTCCCCTGTTTATTGAAAAGAAGTTTATGCTATCTCAACAGTTAGCAAGACTAGCAAGAATAAAAAAAAAAACCCCTCAACTAATAACCCCTGAAAAGAATAAAAGAAACACAATGCACATTCAGTGATTAAATTCTGTGCAGGCACAACTCTGCTGTTACATCTCCTTTTCTATTAAAAAAAAAACCAATAACATCTTTTAAAAGCTACATTTTTACTATGTCATAAAACTTCACAATTGTAGGTCTCTGCCTAACATCTCTTTTTTCAAAATTTCAGTGTGTGTCCTCTTTATTTTCCATCCTGTGACACCATGTACACTTAGAAGTTCATTGTGGACACGGCCATTTACTTTATTGAGTGTTTCTGTTATGTTTTTCACCGAACACTGGAAATTCATTTGCTATGTATCCCTGTCTGCAGCCATCCTTCCCAGCAGGGACCTACATTTATTACCTCATCATTCGTCTTCCAAACCTACTCTGTATTCCCACCACTTCATCACTGACCTTTTCACCTACTTTCACCCAACCAGACAGAAAAAAGTCTTTAGGGGTCAATATTCCATCAGTAAGATCTTGCTAAGTGTTATGAGAGCTGGCAAACACACATTTACACTTAGTGCTACATCTCTTCTTCTCTTCACATAGCCTGGATTAAGCTTAGAGAAAAGTTATAATGCCTTTCATAAAATTACCTATTTTTCAATACAAAATGCTTAAATCCATTAATTATAAATAAGATAATTTCAAAACATTTAAGAATATTCAGGACTTCATTTGCATTTCAGGGCAACTGCAGACTTGATGTTCTTGATGTCTTCTCAGTCCCAAACCTCGGATAAGGAAGTTTTGTAGGATATATAACAGGTAAAAACACACAGCACATGCCTCGTGTCCTGTGCACCAGTTACGGTAAGTGAAAGACATAAAAACTAAGCAGCTTTACCAGGTGAGTCCCAATACTGCTTTAGCAGTGCCCTGATAAAGTTCCTGGGTTTTTTTCATGTATAGAACTACATGTATTTTGACACTGTCAGTTAAAAACATCACTGAAAACAGTATGAGAAAGGTTTTTCTCCCCCTATGTATGATACTAACAAGTTGTGCCACATTTTCCAGTACTGATTTTAAAAGAATATTTTTGCACTTAAGATACTTGCTGCAGATTTTATATATATAAAAAAATTGCTTGTTCATGTGTTAAGTTACAAAACTGTAGTGCTTAATATAATAAACTAAAAAATCTAAGAATTTTTTAAAAATGCTTGTTTATAATACATTTCTTTGTTTTTAAAAGGCAACAGTCAGTACCAGCCTGGTTTATTTTGTAACAATATTGTAGTGTAAAAATGTTGCTAAACAATTCTGGTACTTTGAGATTGGAAGTAATTATTTTCTGAAAACTATACAGTAATTTACTGAAAAAAAGAAACTGCTATAGTATTGTCTGTGTCTTCACAAATATATAATGGAAATTATTATGCTTGATATGGATCATATTTGAACTGTATTTCATACAGAACTGTTAGTTACTAAGAACTAAACAAGCTTTTTAAGGTTTAAGTAAGTTGATTTAAAAAAAGCTTCTGATACTATTGTCATAAACATAATAATAAAACTGCTCTCATGTCCTGATGCTTTGCACGTTTTTTGAACCAAGTGACCTAGGAGTTAGCTTTTCTGATTCACAAAGGGTCTGTGATGTCAATCAGTACCCAGGAGATCAGTCAGGGATATGCACAAGCATCAGCCACTTTCTGTCCTAAAAGTGAAGCTTTTCTGCCTGGTTTGAAAAGGTAAAAAAAGTACACAGACGTGTAAAGTGGTATGGGTTTTTTCGAAGAAATATATATCCATGTATGTATTATATATAAAATATGTATTTCATACTTAAATTAGTATCAATCAAACCCAGACAGATAAAAACTGACCATAAAGATGATGTAACAAAAGTCAATAAGGCAGTATGTTGTATCTCTTGAGGATATTCAGATATTCTATGCCTACCTCAAGAGGAAAAAGAAATCTGAATTGCACTATAGGCCCAACAAGCATTGCTTGATTACAGCCAGGTAAGGAAGGGCTCATTTTTGTTGAGCACTGACTCCACGTCGTTGAGAATAGGGATCAAGTCTTCTGACTCTAGCGTCCCAAGATCAACATTTGTCCCTGGAAGACAGTCGAGGAAATCAGGGAAACGTGTTTGTTGTGGATTTATGTTCATTGTTGTCTGTGCTATAGTTTCTCCTAGGAAAAGTAAAGAAGAGCTTTTGAAGTACCAAACTCTTACTGTAGGTAATTTAAAACAACAGAATCAACATAAAAATTGATTCCCCCTTTCCCACGAGCACTTGTGAGCACTCCTATTCCACACAAATATTATCTCAAAACTGCATTTAGGTATAGAGCACATATTCTTCTAAGAACACATTTCACGTCCTTGCTTTGATCTCAAAAGCATAAAAGGTCCTTTCCAGCAGTGCTCAAAGCATCCAGCTCTGGCCTTCCACTTGGGAAAGCAGGACGGTTTCAAGTTTGTTTCCTGGTCTGCCCAGGGAGTACACCTCCATCCTAATCTCTGCACCAGGGGCAATGCTGTCTGTAGGAAATAACTGGAAAAAGTGCTTTACAGCAATTTAGTTCTTTAATATTGGTCTTTTTTTTCATAAATTCATAAGAACAAGCATGAAAACCTTTAATAGATAAACCTTTCATTCTCTGCATAATACTGAATTTCTGATGACTTCAAAAGGAAGTTTAGGTGAGGAAGTGCTGAGAATTTCACTCTCTGAAAAAACTCTTGATTTCCTAGTAAATTATTTCAGTATTTTAAAACCATGAGGACACTAACGTAAAATAAATACATACCAAAATGTAAGCTAGCTAAATACATTCTGTTTGAAGGCAAATCCAATTTTGCCAATGTAAGAGACTTACAAGCAAGACTGATTTTCCAGAGTTAAAAAATGTATTGATTTCTACATGTAACCCAAAACAAGCTTTTTAGTCCCCTTACCATGGACAATAGTATGAAAAGAGAAATTAAGGCTCGCATTTTCCAGGTTTTGTTTATTCTGTTTAATATCAGTCTGAGGTAGAAGAGCAGAATCTGGATCTAAGTTAAAGCTGAGAACCTTCTGGGCACTAAGCACCTTCTAGGCATTTTCTCCCACAGTGTCGGTCTGTTCTCTTGGATAGGAAAGCCAGAGATTATAGTTCACTTAAGCAATTATAAAGCATTAATAGTTATAATACATGGACTGTACTTTAAGCTAAATCTGAATATTCTACCTGTATCCATCTCATCTACGTTGCTGAGGAAATCTTCAGGTGTTGTTGGTATACTGTAGCATCCTAATCCCAAGCCACTGTCTGTACTCTGTTCCCTGGAGTGGTATGGCCCACTACAAATTGAAACATGAAAAAGACTCAGTAAAGATGCTCTGAGAGACACAGTTCATGAGCACAGTGTTGGAAAAGAACACAATAGGTTACATATCAGAAATAGATACTGAGTCATTAAGCCTCATCCCCAAGTGTTGGCCACTGATCAGCCAACATCATATTTGGGTCACATCAACCCAAACAACAAAGTAATTGAAGTGAGGTCACTCAAATTTTGCAATACATACATGCATATATAACTGTCTAGCTGAAATCAGCTCTGACAGCCTAAAAAGTTGCATGTATTTATACTTAGGTAACATACCTATTCTACCTAGTCTTCTACGTACACTAACAAGAGAATTAAAACCACCTGTTACAATTTATTGATTTTTCTAAGATTCCTTCTTGAAGCATAAACTGAAAGATTTCAGGTCAGCCACTCAGCCATACCCCCTGTTTACAGTAAGTAAAAAAAGAAGATGATATAGGGACTATTTTAGAGAGACAGCTGTAACAGTCTAGAGAAGGCAACAGAAGCAATTGCCTAATGAAGAAGAATGAACTTGCCTGTTCAAGAAAGGATCAGATCCATTATTTGTAATAGGCCTCATGTCCTGTGTCATGGCAGGGGTGTTCACAGCTGTCTGAACTGGGACCATGTTTTCTGAGTCCATAGGAAGTTGTCGGCAAAGAGCAGCTTCCTGAAAAGACAAATGAATAAATGGGAAGGGTTATTCCAACACCTCAGAAATACTGTAGTCTTGTAACAAGTGAACACATAATGTATACACTGAAGGAAAGTAATTCTGAGTGATGTCACTGATGAGTATTTGTTTACACTGATATGAAGAAAACCATGATGTAGACAGACAGTGCCTCTCATACCCACCTGTGCTGGCTTACAGCACCACAGAACCTGGCTGTCAATTCTACCACATCTGCAATTCAGTCTGTAATTCAGCAACCACAAAGTACTTAACATGTTACAAGAAAACCACTGGAACCAAGACTGTGATTTAATAATCTTTAGAATGAACACTCTGCCTAATAATAAGCATTTGCTTAGTGACCTGTCTCATGTCTGCTATCTGCAGGATGACAAACAAGCATCAGAGCCAAAGGAAACTTATTTTGCAACTCTTCCTGAAAGATAAATTCTTCCAGCATTATCTCTGTGAAACACCTATGACATCTAGTGGTACAGAGTCCTATATAGATGTTGTCTGACTCCAACTGGATGTTCCAAACAAAAATCCTAAGACCTTAAAATAATAAAGCTGTATCTATTTTTATCATAATTAACTCAACTTACTTTTTTTAACGAAACAAGCAAAGTAAATATTTCATTTAAATCCTAGTAGAAAACTTCTCTCCTCTGAGTGAATCATTCAGTCTCCCCAGTACAGAAAGGATTAACAGGTTTTCAAGGCTAGAATATGATGTTTTACTATGTTTTCAATTATTTGTTTCATTGAAGAGGATTGGTCTGGTCTCTTTGTGAATAATGTAACACATACTGGTGCCCATAAAAGCAATGTTTCCTATATAACAAAATTATCAACATATTCATTGATAAATTATAATTTACATTAGATGGTGTCAGTATTTAGCAAGTGTTAAGAACAAACATTCTTAAGATACTTAATAGCTTATGCATGATAGATTATGTTTATGATTAAATTTGTCAAGTGATAATTTTAATGGTGAAATTTCTACTTAGAATTTAATCACCAGGAGTCTGAAAATGTACAAACCTCAGAGAAGGGGAAGATGTCTTTTTTAGCTGTCTACATGCAGATATTTTCAGTACTTTTTAAAAATATAACAATGACATCTACAGCCACATAAGATTTAGACAGGTCTTCCAAAGCAAACATTTGTGAGCTGAAAAGCCTGCAGCACCATAAAGAAAAACTCCTACTATCAGCTACATAATCTAACTTCCTGTCTCTTCTTTGTTGCAAGAAACACCATATTTATTATAGAGTTACTTGATCGACTCTCCCTTAGGGAATGGCTCACCTCCCATGCCTTTATTTCAACATATTGCATGTTGCTTGTAATATTAACTCCATGTGTACTTTTAAAATGTGGAACAACAAACTCTTGCACACTGGAGTCAGATTTGGCTGGGGAAGCAGACAGAGTACTGGCTCCACCATATGTGACATATGTTCTTCTGCTGTAGGTCATCTGTTCAGAAGTCACATTGTAATTTTAGTACTGCTACAGATGTCAGATTCCTTTGCTCCTTTGACATAATTACAGCAATGGTAATGGAGTAATGGATCAACTACACAATACCCAAAGCTTTATGATACTCTCTTATGTCCTGTTCTCTATTCTAAACATCACTACAAGGATTTTAAGAAGAATATTTGTAAATCTCCTACCCTAGGATGAAAGTCTGGCAAAAAATAGCAGAGACATCCCGCAGCCCTGTGAGCAGCAATATCAGTCTCACCCACGCCAGTGAGCTCTCAGCCTTTGAGTGCAGGAGGGTCCCTCCACTTTGGCCAGCAGAGACCATCTCTGGCTTTCAGCTAAGAAAGGACCAAATGCCCTTATGATCTGCTTGGCACTTTGACCTATATAAACCCAAAGAAGACTTTCAAAATAAGTAACAAAATAAAATAAACTAAAAAAACCCACAGTATTCTGATATCACAAAGTCATGTTAAAAATTTCATGAGTGGTTTTCTTCAAAACACTTTTAAAGCTTCACAGCATTACAGTGAGTTGAATGATTCACCGCCTCAGAACACAGTTCTGATGTAAACCCTTTTTTAGCTGTATGCCAGACAAGTCCAGAAACTTCTTGTCACATTTCCTGGAACTCTCCTTGGCAGAACTGACCTGAGCTCCATCCTTAGTTGCCAAACCCTCATTTCCAGCTGGGGGAGATGAGCGAGAGCATTTTTATAGTGCGTTTACATTGCTGGTAGATGCAATTCCTCTTCTGCCAGTCCTTGTACTTAGGGTGGAAACCAAGAGATGTAGACATTGCCTATGCCACCAGTAAATCACACCCTCAGCCAGTCTGTGCAGTGGAAGGAGCACAGTGGGGTATTTTTCTCTTCAGGTTGTAGCAAGCCAATAAAGGCTTATTCTGTGAGGACAAAACAGTGATATATGCTCCTCTGCATGTTCCTCCACTGCTTCTTCAGCCTCTTCTGAGCCCATGTAACCTTCTGTGGACAATTATGCAATAGGAGCCCCGGGACCAGAAAGAAGCCTCTGAGAAGTGTTGCCTTTTTAGGACTATCTGTACCCTTCCAAATACAGTGCATAATGGCCCTGGTGCACATGGGGAGGTGCTGGGGCACCTTCTCTTTAGGACCTTTCAGAGATTTCTGACTGACATTACCTCTACTGACTTCCATTCCCAAGAAGCTCTCAAGCAGCAAGCAGATTCTTTCTTTTCCTTTGGAAAGCTGGCAAAACCAAATTAGTATAAAAGAACATTAACTCATTATAAAATGACAAAACTTATAAGGAAACCTTTAAATAGATGCTATCATACTGGTTTTCTGAAATGCTGCCCTTCTGGCATGTACTCAATCTAGAGGTCTAGGGTTTTAACAACTACATGACGAGGAGGACAAAGAAGGAAAGAAATTCCCTAAGCCAAGAGCTTCCAGAGCTATGACCTCGTCCCGGCTGGGCATGCTGCTCCACCCCAGCAGCTGCTGCCAGGAATGGCTGTGGGGAGCCAGCAGCTGCTACTGGGCTGAAAGGTTTGTGACCCTCCAAAGAATCCTTCCCCTCTCATTCAAATGCCCTGCATCTCCTCACAGCTGCTAGCAGCAGCATACACCCGTACTCAGCATTTTTCCCTTAGATAGGTTATGCTAGAAAAGCAAAAACAGCAAGGGAGGGTCAGGACAGGAGTAACTGTACTTGGACACTGATGACCCGAGGGGTTCATTGCACTCTCAGCTGCCAGGTTCAGGATACTGAGGTTACTGGAAGGGAGTTCACAACATTCTGTTAGGAAGAAGAGATTTTGCATCTTGCTTTCCTCCCTAAGAGTTACACCAGTTGTAAAAACTTCAGTAATGCAAAGTGACACTGTACTGCCTCGTGCAATGTGGAGCTTCAACAAACACCACAAGGGCAGGGTGGTACTGGGCACAGTAAGTGGAAGTCTTGACTGAGTACGGCACATCTGCAGAGAGCTGTGAATGTATTGGTTTCAAAGTCAGCACAGCAGCAAAACCCTCCCTTGTGTTATGGCACAACTGTTTTGAAGCCTAATTTGCTCTTGTCTTGAATCAAGAATGGAGCCAAAGAGAGTAAAAATAGCTAAACGTTGTTAGCATGATGACAATCATGACTAAGCTTGTACCAGATTCCCTCACTCTCTTCTCACACTCATCTCTATCATGAGCTCCTGATAGGAAAGGAGAAGCCACAGTAAAGACTTGAGACCATTGCTCATGTCAGAGACCACCACCTTAATCTTGTGAAAGTTGCCATTTTTAAAGGTACTTAAAACTGTTAACTGCAGCATTTGCAAGGCCACAAATAATTATATGTTTCTTGATAAAGTGTACTTCTTTCATGCTGTTTCTGAGAGAAACAGGTTTTTTTCTACACTAAGGAATCCGATTAATATGCTATGCAAACACAACACCACTAGTGGACTTGTCTGTAAGGGATGAAATACAATTCTTAAAACTCTATTTTCTTAAGGCAGCATAAAGGAAGTTACATATCTATTTTGTACAATATGAGTTATTATATAGAGCTGAAACTTAAGAAATAGAACAATAAGCAAAACATCCACAAATAACCAACTCAGGAAAGTCTTCAGATCAGAGGTATTCATGTAAGATGGGAATGTGATTTTATTTTAACTGAAAGGCAAAGGGTGCAAATTCAGAGAGTGGGGACTGCAGTCAAAAACAATTCCATATGTTCTTCCTTTATCTTCAGTGAAGTATGAACGTGGTCGACTATGCAAACCAAGTTAAACTGTACATGAATCAGTGTTAGCTGCCCTAGTTGCTTACGGACAGACACAGAACAGAATTTGGCCCTTACATGACTACTAAGACTGGTAAGAAAGATGCCAGGTTTGTAACTTCTGACTAATGGCCATTCCGTGTTCTGTTCAGTGCTAGTTTTGAGAAATAAAATGAAATTATCTGTTTATAATAGCTTTTTGGTTACCCTTCTGTAAAGCCTTAGTTAGTCTTAACATAAAGCAACAGAGCTACTAACTGCACATGTTAAAAATTTGGATGGATTGAACTGAAAGCTCTTGAACAAAGTAAGAGTATCTTTGGTGTTACCTGTCGCAGTAACTCCTCCTGACGCATCCGAATTCGCTCCCTCTCCATCTGGATTCTCTGGAGCCTCAGCTTCTGCTGCT
>VXAX01002159.1:359882-393320 GCA_013399835.1 Leptocoma aspasia | reverse complement strand
GGGGGGCGGCGGGGGGCTGCTCTGCTGCGGCAGGGCTGCGCCGGGGGGCAGCTGCGCCTGGTGCATCACTGTGGGGAACACAAGGACTCATGGCACCTCGGGCAGAGATGTGTTTTCAGGTACAGAGGGCCCAGGACACATGCTGCTCACTTACAGGAATGCATTATTTGAATTACTGTACTTCAAATGATTGAGAGAACTACTCCAGCTGGCAAGACCTGCACTAGCAATTGCTTAATAAATTACTTTAACGTTCTGAGTGTATCAAACAGGAATACTTACAATACAACAAGTATTTATATTTATCCTGGTATGTTCAAATATTTACCTAATGAACTAGTAAATAACATGGTTTTTTAATTGAAAATTCCTAAAAATGTGTGCTTATAATAGGCAATATGCTAGTAAAAATATTTCAACTGAACATTTTCTTTAGTGACAGATTTAAATCAATTATTATTATTATTATTACCAGAAGTAATTTCCAATTAACAACTGAAACCTTTTCTGTTACAATATGACCCATCAATCCCCCACCTTTGGTAGGATATTCACAAGGTTCACAGGGGAAGAACATCATAGATGGCAGGGTTAGAAACAGGACCTTTAGTAAGCAAACCTGAGTTATACCCAGGTAAACCAGGTAAATCCCTTCACTTGCTGACAGGAGGCTGTTGCTGAGCAAGTTAATGCTGCTTAGATTGTTAATGTTTCTTAAATCAGCATAATCTTTTCTGATCAAATTCAGAAACTAAAAATCACAGCAGAATTCTCTGTGAGATGGACATTTTTATTCATAGAACTGCTGTGAAAGAAACTGCAAGTCTATGTAGTTCTCTGTGTGTCACTCTGGTGCCAACAAGTCACAAAGCTAATAGAATGCCCTGTCACTTCAGACAGCAGGTATCACTCCTGACTTACCAAGACAAATTTCTTCCCGTTTATGGTGCTAAGAATAGCATCCAGCATTAATATCCTCCAGACAAGCCAGGAGTGAAACACAGTGAATTTTCAACATTTTAACTCTATGGTTTGCTCAGGACCCAGGTTAGATTTATTACTGATGCAGATCAGGACTAGCTTCATGGACCAGGTGTGAATTAGTCCTGGGCTATTTCCAGGGCCAGTCTGGATCTAAGGGCAGCTTTACTACCTGTAGGTGGTGCAAAGCCCACACTAATAAATCCTTCTGGACTTTGTGGAAAGCATGCAGGCAGATTCAAACCATCTTTGCAGCTTGCTTCCAGAACCAGGTGTTCTGGAGAGTACTGCACAGATTGATGCCAGAGTGTCATCCCACAAGAAGTTTAGATTGGAGATTACAAAAAATCTCTTTGCCAAAAAGTTTGTCCAGCTCTGGCACAGGCTGCTCCAGACAGCGGTAGGGTCCACATCCCTTGAGGAATTTAAAAGCTGCGTGGTATAGCACTTGAGGACATGGGTCAGTGGTGGCCTTGGCAGTGCTGGGTTAATGGTTAGACTCGATCATCTTTGAGGGCTTTTCCAACCCAAATGATTCGATGATTCCGATTCTATCATACCTGGGCTAGATCTTCATACAATTTCACATCCAACACTATAGGTAATGGCAGGTAGGTTTTGTCCTGCAATCCCACCCACTTGGGCAAGCCCCAGCACCCAGGCAGAGCACCAGCCTCTTCCAAAGAAGTGTGGCAAAGTGTGATGATACAGTCATTACAGGGCTAAGACTTCTTACTGCTTTACTAATTTTCACTGTGTGAGTTTTTCAAACAATGAGAAAAAAAAATGGAATAAACTAAGTTGTTTTTCTTAAGGGTAGAGTTACAATGATATGCATAGGGAAAATGGAAAAATATTGTATCTGGAATACTTTTAAGTAGGTTTGATAGATCTGATACTGTCTAGACTTCAAATTAGTAGTGAATCTTTAAATACACTGGTAGAATAAAAAGAACCCCAACAATAGACAAATTACCCTTGTGGTATATACTTGAGCTTAGTTTGTGAAAAATATTTTACCTAAGTGCTGTAATTTTCCTGGGACTGCTCAACTGAACCAGAACTGAACTCAGGCAGTAAAGGTGGCTTGGTATACAGTTGATAACTCCTTGTCACTAACAGTCTGAACAAGCCCAGTGAAAGGAAAGTCTTGTGTCAGCCAGTGAGCAACTTAACAAACAATGACATTCTACAAATCGCTGATCCTTGTGATATAATCATATGGCACATCTGTTATGCTATTTATGAGGTTTTAGTAATGCCTGCTTTAATTTATATTTCAACTCTGAATTTGTATTTGAATGGTATGAGGAACATAATGGAGCTTGGATTAAAGAAGAAAATCCCACAGTTCACATTCCAGCTAGGCTGCCTGACACAGACCCCACTCTGACACCATCAGACACACCACGAATCCTTGACAGCTCCTCTCAGCCAGTGCTCTGCAGAGCCTTGGGACCATCAGGCTGGTTTTGAGAGGTCAAAAAGTTACTAAGGAAAAACAATTGGTCTTCAGCAAGCTTCAATTTACTAGGCAGGGTCTGGGACTCCAGTGTAACTTTTTTATAGTTCTGCAAAGAAAAAAATATTCAAAAGCTCAAATCTACCACTCTGTGGTAAAGGAGACTGGGTCCAACATAAGAGGAGAAAAGTATTCATTGTTGCAGCAGACAGACTCAGGGTGGCCTTGAATTCAATTCTCTTGGGGAAAACCCAATTTATTTTGCAAAATGAAGTAAGTCTTTCAATAAAGAGCCATTACACAATTATCCAGTCCAAATGAAAGCAAGTAAAAATATGGAACTAAGTTCCAAACCTGAACTATGCTACCACAGTTTCATTGCAATCCATGAAATTGCAACTATTTACATCAAGTTAGACCTATGTGGTTTTCTTTTTCCAGTTAGATGAAAAATAACAGAATTCTTTTATTGCTTTTGCTTGCTTTCAAATTAATAATGATATCCTAGTGAATTAGCTTTTCTGGCATTGTAGGAGACTTTTCTGTTGATAACTTTGCTGGATATATACTAGGCAAGAATTATTTTGTGGACAAGAGACACTGCAAGTTGCAGAAGCCAAAACGTGCAAGTGTCAATCATTTTCGACATATGCATCGAACTGATTGCACCAACTTTTATTGTTTAAGTGTCAGAAGTGTCTGGAAGCAACTGTGGATCTTTCTGCTCTGTCCATAGGCAGCCCAGACCCAATTTCAGATGAACTAGTCAGTGCCAGGTCTCATGCAACACAGTCTGATGAAAAACAAATGTCTACAAAGGTTAAAAGAAAAAAAACAAAAAAACCCCAGCCATACTACAGTTCTGACTTAGTCATGACACAGTAAAGAAAAAAAGACTGGGCTCCCCTCCTTTTCTCATTCCACTTCAGCCAACAAAGAACTGCTTGTTTCATTTATTTCCCAGAAAGAAGCATTAGCCTTCTAACAAGGTCAGCAAAAAATACTGCTTTTCAGTTCTGGTGCATTTTGTTCCAAAAATCTGTAAAGTATTAAAGGAAAAAGTTGCACTATCCCACTACACAGAGACTCCTTTATTCAGATTTCTGAGCTGAAAATAGCTATATAGAGATTTCTCAACAGTTTCAACTGTTAAGGTCTGTGATATCTACATTTAACTAATCTTTCCCATCTTCGATGATTTAAGATTTAAAAAACCAATACAAACAACCTGCAGGTGCAACATCAAAGCTATGATTTAGCAGGAAGTTATTTAAAAGATTAGAGATTTACTCTGCAAGCATTTTTAACAATAAATCAGTAACAAAAAGTGATGATGGGGCTGCTTGAGTGGAGAGACAGCTTTAATGCTAATGATTAATTACTGATGACTGCTAGATTTAAAATATTTAATAAATTATTTTTACTTTTGCTTCATGCAATCTTCAGCTTTTGCATTTCATTCACTTTGAAACTATGGAAATGACCCTCCACTCTTGCACTGGCACATGTTTGGATTACTAACCTTGAGGGGAAATGCTTACACCAACAGGAACTTCTTTGTGTCAAAATTAAAAATGACTAGAATTTGAAAAAATGCCAACATCTCTCTTGAGCGCATGAACCTTTAACATTTCAGATTTACTAGATGGTCAGCTGCTGGTTTAAAGATGTGTGTCCTTTGATTTAATTTACCTGATACTGAAGTTAATTTGTATTAGACTCTGGACCTATTAACCACTGTCCTTAAACATAAATAAATTACTCCACTTGAAATCTGCCTGATAAATCACTTGTTAGAGGTTTTAATTGCAAACAATCAAAACCTCCTCATTCTTTTGAGAGCTGCATCACAAAACTCTCATTCCCACAGAACGTGCAAGTCCTCTATAATGCTTTCAGCTCTCCTATAAGTAATCATCAGAAGCAGGTGCCAAGATTATTCACACTGACCACAAATGAATTGTGTTTGCTTCTTTCAGGATATCCAGTAATTAAAAATTATCTGGAACAGGAAGCCTTTCCACCATGCAGGTGGTATGAGGGTATGGACTACAGAGAGGGAAAAACACGTTCCTCTCAGTGTCACCCATTTCAAGCCAAATTTCCAGCCAATGCAAACCAAGACTTGAAAAATCCTGGACATTAGTGAACACTCTTCATGGACATTAGTGAACACTAAAATACATATCATCTAGTTTTGAACACTTTGGGAGTTTCTCTGTTCTTATCTCCAGAGACTGGCTTTGACTTAGTTACCAAAACTGCCTTTTATCATCCTTAAACAATAGTAGCTACACCTCTTTTATCATGGCAGGATATGGAAACTTTGGTTCATGTGTTTATTGTTCCTAGATAGGATTTTGGCATTGTTTTATTGATTGGATTTCCTGGCTGGTTAAAAAAAATGAAAGCAGAGGTAAAGTGCTATAACTCCCAGTTGTCCAGACCCATTTGAAATACCATTAGCAATAACGCTGAAAGCTAAACTTCTTAGATTCATGGATGATTTTCTATTAAACAACAAGTCTCAGAGGCTCTTCACAATAAAAAATTCTAATCTGTAATACCCAATGTCCTTCATCTTACAGAACCAGTGAATTAATAGTGAAAGCCATCCTGCTTGTATCACTTGGGTCATGCCTGCTTGTGGGTCTTGACAGAGTACTTTCTGAGGTAAGGTTCTCTTCTTCAGAAGGGAAAACCAAAAATAAATAGTTCTTCACCTGGAGTTTGATACAAGAAGTAAATGTGGTTGGACTCTCAGGATCAATGCATACACTGACCCTAAACAGATTAACATCAGGCTTTCCACTGTTTTCTGCCTGAACTGGTTGATTTATAAAATGAAGATAAATATTACCAGCTTCTGCCAGAGATGAGCCATGTTATTTTTTTATAGTCAGTATTTACACATAATCTGATCCGGTGAAAGTGGAGATGTCAAGAGCAAGCTAAAGTACATGTGGCACCCTTCTCCCTCTGCCAGAAATTCTTCTCCATTTTTAAGTGTTTGCGTGTGTGCATGGGTGTGGGACATGTTCTGAAGCTGCTCCACTCAGTGCTGATGATAGAACATCCATTTCCTTCGTCGTGCCAGTCTTCTTCCTGACGAACACATGAGAACTACACCAGGAATTTCTCCTCTGTCACAAAGGATTTCTACACCTGTGTGCACAAAGTCCCAGGCTCCTGCTCTGGTCCCACCAGTGACCCTGCTCTCAGCAGAGGCTGGGTTACAGCCCTTGCAAGGCCCCTTCCCACCTAAGCCATTCTGTGATGGACACAACTGTAACTAGTGCAAAGCCTCAGCTGTGTATGGAAACTCATCCAGGAAAGAAGTCCTTACCTCAGAACAGGCATCTCCATCTTTGTGAGCTCACAATATTAATACTGATCTCCCAGCAACTGTCCCTCCATGCAGTACACCTGCATGAGTCCACTAAGGAGGTTCTTATCAAACCTGCTTGAGGATGTGACTAGCAGACAGCTGATAAACCAGTAGCACAGAGATAAAGTAATACAATCTGCTCCAGATATAGATAAAGTACAGAAACACTGAAAATCTCAGGAACTATAACATTATTTATTTTTTTTTCCCTGCAAATGTGCATATTAATGGATTCATTTTGGCAGAACCTAAGAGAATATATGTTTATAAGTTACTGTGTCAGTGTACAGAATTAAGAGTGATCCAGGTACATTTTCTGAAGGCAGCATTACCTGGGCCAACAAATACTATATATCAACCACCATTGCACAACAGCCCCAGTCAGCAGGGACCTTCAAAGACCATCTTGTCCAAACTTACGTGGAAAATAATACATTGCAAGGGAGAAAACATAGAGGATAATAGAAGATGGCTCAGCTCTAACACTTAAAAGATCCACACGAACACAGCTTGTCCCTGAGCTCCAGACCTTGTCACTCTGCCCCTGACAGCCAGGTCATAAGTAACTACAGCATTTAAAATCTTTTCTGCCCATCAATCCCACCTCTGTGCACAGTTCGATGAATCACACAAGCTCTCTTTTGTAGCAGAAGGTGAAACCAGGCACACCTTTCTGTAACTGCTGCTGCTGGAGTGTCCACTGTGAAGAGAGGCAAAGGGGACAGTGGTGGCCGGGCAGTGGGGAGCATCAGGGACACCCCACCTGGCTGGCCTTTGGTGGCTTGAGTTAGACCAAGCATCAATTTTAACCACAGTTAGATAAATTGAAAGCCCCTGTCCGCACCCAAACAAACTCAGAGGCCTTTCACAAAGTGGCAGTGCCCAAAACTCTCGAACCAGCCAACCCTGGGCACTGCTAAACACACATTTCTGTCACTCACATGAGACATAGAGTAACCGTGCCTTGAAGCCTGCAACTGCTCCAAGTCCCAAATCCCACATCCAGCTGTGCTACAGGGTGGGCAAGAAGTCTTCTGAGGTTTTTTGCAGATAGTATGTTCTTTTTGTATGAGTTTTTTAAGGAACTCACATACAAATTCAAGCTAACTTATACAGAAAATGTAAATACTATTAGAGGGGTAAATTATTTTATGGCAAAGTAAGTTGCAAATTATTAAATTTGGAAAATATTTAAATGAAGACCAGATTGTGCTTACCCACTGGATGAAGAGTACAATCACAAAAGAAATCTGTTTAAAACACTTTGAAGGGAGAAGGATGGAAATAACAATGGTTTTGAGTGTTGCGTAATGTAGAATAGAGAAAGACTACAAAACAAGTAGCATTTAATTTAAAAAATCTTGCAAAATAAACTCCTGTAAGGACCTAATTTTTCCTCTAAATCTTGCTACACGTAGCTCAGAATCATCCTCCAGAATCCTTTTACAGCAGGGAATGCCGTGAAGGCAGCAGGGTGTGTGTAGCCCGGACTGAGGCAGCAGTGTGAGCCCAGCTTGGTGCACTGCAGCTGCTCTCTCCTTTCTCACAGGCACGGGGGGTCCCTGCAAACTGCCCCCCTTGTCCAGGGACCTCGGCCTGACAACTAAAACAAGGATTTCAAGTAATCCCTTCCACAAATGGGCCTTGATTCTACTCCAATAATTGATTGGCAAGAGATAGCTAATACCTTATCAATCAGCTGGAAAAGACTATTTTAAAAGGGGGAGAAAATTAGGATCTGTGCAGAATCAGCATCAAAGTAAATGATATTTCTGAAAATGAAAGAAATACACAGTTTCTGCTTGTCTTCAGTCTTATCTTCAGTCTGAGGCTGATCACTTTCCCTTTTGTTTCCAACAACTAAACATACACTGAAAACATTCCTATTAATACTGTGCTTTCCTTAGTATCTACAAGTCATCTTAGAAGAATAACGATGGTAAAATGTTAAGAAAAAACAAATTGAACAAGTCTAAATATATGCTAACCTGCAAGAACATGCTTTCAATCTATGTGACAAATTTTCCTTTTCATTCATGAAATGTCAGTGAATTTAGTCCTGGTGTATAAATGAGCACAGAATGTTATCTAGCATATATTACTTTTCTGTAAATTTAACAAGATGCATCAGAGAAAAAAAACACCTGATGTCTTTGTTCTATAACATTTAAAAGGCAATGCTTTAAATGTTAGTGTGAAAGCTAACATTAATGAAGTGTTCACTTATAGCTCATAAATAGGCAACACAAAACCATAGTAAGAGAAAAGATAGAAAAATACAGCAGATTTTTTGAAGTATGACTACTAACTTCAACCAACTTTCACTATATGCTTTTGTATGCCTCCAACACAAGAATACTATGATTTGGTATCACTTAGTCACACTCCGTGCTTTGATAAAATGTTTCAAAGTGCCTTTGTACAATTCCCAGCAAATATTGCTGAAAGGAGTTTATAAACCAAAGCAACAAGCTGTACAAAACAAACCATATTTTCCTCCTCTTCATAAGCAGTACAAGGAAAACACATGTGTTAGTAATTGGAAGTGCAGACCAGTGTGCAGACCTGAAATACTTAAGTCCTTTTCTTTTAAGTGGCACATCTTCAAAAGAAAAACTTCTTTTAGTTCCTATAGTACAGTAAAAAAAAAAAAAAAAAAAACAAACAAACTAAAGCAAAAGACAGATGCACAGACTTAATTTGCTGCAAAGTCACAAAATTAGGGCCAGAAGAGTGGTATTGATCCAGCTCCCACTGCTCCTCTCCTGTCTGTGAGCCATGGGCACAGGGCACAATCCCCTCTGGCTGCCAGCCCCAGGGGCTCAGCAGCTTCACTGCACAGAGGAGCAGAAAGGCCCTTCCTTTTGGCAATTCAAAAATAGAGACATTCCTCTTTAGTACTGCAAAGGACAGTCACGTGTATTTTAAACTGCCACGTGAAGTATTCAGAGGTTACAGTGCTCTGTGCAGATTACTGCAATCTTTCTGTGTAATTTCTCTATGTGTATATACATGCATATACACAGTTTCTAGATTAAATCTTGTAAGATATATGTTTTAATAAAATAGTGTCACATTTAGTGTGCCTTTGAAAGCCATCAAAATAAGAAGTTCACCAAGCCATATTGATGGAATGTTTTCTGGATTAAATAAATACGGACACTGTATGTAGATTTTTACATACTATTTCTAGTGGGAAATTCAATCACACATCTGAACCACTACGTCAAGAACTGCTTGTAAAATGTAGAGCCTCATTATATATATATGAAGGGTACTGAATGAAATACAGATTGTATTTAATGGGACAGATTTTGAAGTCCGTGGAAATACCCTTATTGGGCACCTTAAATACCTTCAAGAACAGACTTTTCATTAGGTATAGACTTTTATTTCTAATCCTTTGAACCTCAAGAAAGAGCCTCCTCTAAAATTCAGTATACATGTGTTTTAGTCCAGGATTTGGCTTTCATTCACTTCCACTAGTAAACTGAGGGGAAAAATGTTCTGTACACTATCCAGATTTATGGCACTGCTGTCTTTTAACTAGGGACAATGTAACAGATGTTAACACAAGCGGAGGAGTTGGTATGAACAAAAACCCTGCTGTCCTATTCTTACCTCTTGGCCATTCCAGCACTGCTATAAACAGACTGACCCACACGCAGCTGTGGCCTCAAGCCACAGCAGAGCAATTGCTAGTTTCACCATGTGCTGTGACACTCTGCAGATACCCTAACCTTTCAGATTTTATTCAGGTTTCTTCTGCAGATATCTACTCTCACATTATGGTTTGCTACTGCCCACTAAATCTTGTAACATAACCAACACTCTTACTGCCTTATATGCAAGCAAGGCAGTTGATAAGACAAAGGTAGAAAAAAGAACTGTAGCTAATTACCTCAGAGGTCCTAGGTGTTTCTTACAAATTTAAAACAAAAGTAAATATTGCACTACTTCTATTAGTGATCATTAGCAGACAAATGTTCAGCATTTTCTTGGCATGTGAAGAGACAGCACTCATGAACCACACTGCAAGTGGACAATCAAGAAATCATGAGATTGATTTACCAAAAATTAACCAGAACAAGAAATTGCTATGTGTTTTTAACATAGCAATTTCTGCCTTTTTGACATCTTAAGCCTGTAAGCTCACCTGTTCTCCTCTTCTTGAGTAGTAGAAAAGTTAAAGCTCCAGAAGTGAAATGTTATGGATTATTTGTAATTCTCAACTATACGTGAAAATATTTTCTTCCATTTACAAATTTTCTTTAAAATTCTAGAGTTTTCATGGCTTTATTTTCACTAAGGCTTACATCTAGCAACATCACACGGATGTAAGTTGACAATTAAATTTACACTTGAAGTGCAAACAGAAACAGCAAGGAAACCACACCAGTCACAAGAATTTTGTGGGTAATTCACAGTGCAAAGCAGAATTTTTAGTAGTTTGCAAGTTGCTTCCAGTACAGAACCTCACTATGCAAAAGCCCCACCATCATAAACAAACTAACAAGCAAACCAGCTACACTTTCTGACCTGAAGAAAGACAGGGCTAACTGTGGACAGGTTATCCAACAGCTTGGACAAGTTATGGGGGGCTCGTGGGGGTTTTATACCACCTCAGAACAGAAAAGCACAGACAGAACTTATTTTTCTATGTCTACCACTACACCAAAAAGCCATGGAGGCTCTAAAATAGACCATGAGATGTTAGAACTTCACCTCAAACAGTACAAATTCACTTGCTGCCAAGTCTACAGAGGGGAAAATTTAGTAAATTAAGGGGAGAACATAATGTTAGGTCTGATAGCAGAAGGAGAGCTACCTTCTTGAACCAAAAATTACTTCGACAAACAAATCAGGAGGTGTCTCTCCTATCTCTTTTGTGTTTTTACCAGAGAGATGCCATCCAGTACTCACTGAGATTTGGCTGAGACATTGCCATGGACCTCTGTGGCGCCGGTGTGGACGTGGCTGCAGGATGGAGGCTAGCATGATTCAGCGGCTGGTTCACAGGTTTTCGAGGATCTTGCCATGTTGTAATTTTTTCTATGTGACTGAGAAAGGAAAGGTACAAGCTTAACATAAAATACCTGGTAAATTATATAAACAGTTAAGCATAATGTAATGAAAGTCTTATTTGTTTTTCTTATTCCATGTCTGCCCTTGTCATCTCACCCTCACCCACTTGAAATTATGTATCATTTGGTTGTTTACTTTTTCGTCTGATCTTCTGCCCTGCTGTTCTAATCTCTTTTGCTCTACTGTTGACTAATTACTTTTACTTGAACAACTGGTAAATTCTATTGTTGCACTGAAAATCTGTAATACACACTCATCTTCAGATTATTTAATTGTTCGAAAGTTGTTTACTCTTGTCCTACCAGTCCTTTTCTACTCCATACTCAATGTATGGCCATAATCAACGTATGACCATTCCTCACTCAGAAATAGTGGTTTTCCTGAGTGTTGAAAAGACAAGTGTTTGTCTTGCCAAATCCAACTGCTTTGCTGCTTTCCACATTATGAAAATGAGACTTTCTGTATGTCTCCAAGAATACCAGCACATATTCCCACTACCAAACCAGGCAGATTACAGCCTCGTGATTCATGTGTAATCACCAATTTCTCTGTAAAGGCACTAAGAAGAGTTTTTATTGCAATGTAGTTAACAACATACCTACCATTTCAATATGCAAACTCTCATATACATGTATTACCCTGAAAACAGTGGAGTCATGCACAAATCCACTGTAAATTTCACGGTGAAGTAACAATAATAGTGATCACTGTAAAATATTTTTGGCCACAGAATTCAGTCGTGGAAGAACTATGGTTTTGTTGCAACTGAAAGCTTACACTGAAATGCATCTGTTTTGTAAGAAACTTAATAGGACAAGCATTTTAAGGATAAGCATGTAATTCTATTTGAAATAAGAAAAGAAAAAGGAAGTATGTTAAAGCAATCAGTAGTCTGGTAACTATCAAGGGATTGCCTGGCTCCAAGCCCAACCAACTAACCAGGTTACTGGCTGTACTTGAGTGGGTTCTCCTCTTTTGTTACGAAGAGATAAGTCTTTAAGAAGAACACATCAAGAGGCATAAAAATTTAAACGTTCTGTGTCTGGAAAACTATTTTGATCCAACTTTCATAAAAGAACAGTCTAAAATCTTTACTGAGTGCCATCTTAAACTTGCCATTGCTTTTGTAAACCCTAGTGGCATGGCCACCACTGCTGTCACCACTCCACACCCAGCTGATCATCAGACCAACTTCACAACCAAGTTTCAGTCTATATTGTGAAGTACACCTCAGGTATTACCAAAAATAGTGTGAATTACAAGAAGAGAAAATGGAAAAGAACCTAGACCATTTTTCAAAGAACAGAAAAATGTGACATCTTTATGCAGTCTGTAGCCATTTTCTTCTCCTAATATTTTGCATTTAATGTGCAATTCTCAAACAGAAGATCACACTTTTACATGAATGTTACTCAGCCTCAAACTGCTGAGTCACTTCCTTTCTTCACAGCTTCTAGAGTATTTGTTCATTATTATTCACAATGAAACCACTCACCATTGCTTCTGTCTAGGATTAAAACACTTTATTCTCCCCTCACTGTAAATCTTTCTTACATTTTAGCTTTTCTTCTCTTTACTCTCACATTTCAAGTATAAGAATTCTTGCATATGCCACATGAAGTCAAAGAGCCTCAAACTTTAACAATACCTTACCTCATCTATAATATTGAAATAGAACAATGTAGATAAGTAAGGAACTTCTACGACTTACTTTCATAACTTTTATAAGATTCTTATTTGAGGCATGTTCAAACATATGACAAAGCAGCCCCAAAATCAATACTAAAATTCTCACTTTCAAGTTTTTCATAAGCAATTTTTGCATCTTTTATTATTATAAATCCTAATATCAGAGCTGGCCATTTCTCAACAAGGTCTTCATTCATAAATAAGCAGAACAGGAAAGCAGAGATGTCCATTTTAGCTTCTGTTTCTGCATCACAGGTGAGACTGATGGGGGTCTCCATATGAAAACAAGAACTTTACATGTTCCAATAAAATCAGGGAAAGTTAAATATTTACAACTCAAATGAGATACACAAGAATCTGACAAATAGGACAGAGAACATGCTTCTCCATAACTGCTTATCCAGCCTGCTCAGATCATGGCATTCCCACCCATAAAGACCTGCAGTGCTCCAATTCAGAAAGTGGCAAATTGTATCCCAACAGTGGACCCTCGTTAAAGAAAAATGAAACCAAAGCTCAGATCTAAACGGCTGAGTACTTGGACTTTGGGATTCTGTTCCATCTGTTGCACCTTAGGCTCTTGTTAAATGCCTCCTGTTTGGGTGTCAGCCTCCTGCTTTGAAATGTCAGCGTTCCTCTGAATTTGTGCTGCTGCTTTGTCCTGCATTTTGTAACTGCAAGGCTCTAATCCCTAACTTCCACTGCAGCCTTGCCAAGACATCTCAGTGAGTTTAAATCAACAAACAGCAGCATGAGGGACACAAATTCTCTTTCTGCTTGTATTCACTCCAACAACCAATGTATCTCAGTGAGTTCTATTTTCAGACCTTTTTTTTTTTTTTCCTGGTATTAAGACATTCAGAGCAACTAATCTAAAAAGTCGTAGGAGAACTGAGAAAAACAAACTGATTATTCTGTAAGGGCACTTTCACCTGAAATAACAGAAGCACAGAGTTTGACCAACAGCGTCGAGCTTTTTTAGGGTACTTTATCAGGGCTTAAACATAGGGACTGAGCGTGGGTTTTGCGACTGAGCCACATCAAAGTGAAGCTGCTGCTGAGTGGGAAGCTGGTGACTCACCCCATGCACAGCCCTCAGCCCTGACTCACCAGCCCCTCCGAGGGAGCCACACTCACACTGCCTTGGAGCACCTCCAGCCACCCAACGCCAAACATTGGGAAATCTGTTTACATCTCCTGGAGCAGAGCCAAAGCATTGCCCAACCTTCTCTCCATCCCTCTGCTCCCTGTAAACAAAAACAGCACACAAAGAAAGTGTATTGGAAGTCAGAGGCCATTCACACTGCTCTGACACCGTGTGATGTGGCAGATACGCCTTTATACAGATGGGAAGTTTTTTAAATTTAAGATTACCTCAGGGACACAACATTTGAGTCTATTGTCTGAGCTTGCTCAGGGTACTCCAGTGCAATTTCTGGTAAAACTACAGCTAGAGCCAGTCCCCACACTATTCCAGTAACCACCACCATACAGGAGGCAGCAGCAGCAAAAGGGGAACTGTGTACAAACTCACAGAATATTGGGCATCTGTAAAAGTCTAGTATCATCTACTTCTTAAAAACCTTAGCTCTAGTATTCTTTTTTTATGTGGTCTTTATGTCTTACAGTCACAGGTGAGGAAAACACAAGATGTGAACGGGAATGATTTTTAGCTTTAGAAATAATTACCCTTATGTGCACATGTCCAATTCTCCCAGAAACTATCAGAATTTGTGTGTATATACGACACTGCACTATGAAACTGGTCTAAATGCTTACCAGCAGTAGTTACATTTATTGGGACATTTAGAGACCTCCAAACCCACTGCTCACCACAGAAACACCACCTCCTCCCTAAGGATGGCAGCAGCAGTGGTGCCACTGTCACACCTCCATGAGTGCCTTGCCTTTAGGTGGTGAGTTTGGCCAAGGGTAGGGCCAGGAATCTCTGAAGGGGATCAAGAGGATCAAGAAAATGCTATAATTAGGCGGTACTTCACAGCAGCTTATGGCAGCTGTTGGAACTGGTGGGAGGACTGGCTGGGGGCTGCCACAACAACGAGCAACTGTTGCCAGAGTGAACACAGCCTGTCACCCCCAGCACTGCCCCGTGCCTGTCCCACCAAGGTCACCTTGTGCCAGCACCTGCCGGCTCTGCAGACCTGGGGATGCACTTCTGTTACTGCCATGCTTTTAATCCAAAAGCAGGAGGAATTTATTGTTCACTAGAAAACAGCAGATGAGAAACATTTTAGATTACCTCTTATAAAAAAACCTGTACATATGCTATGTGTTTTCCTGGATAGTGAATGAGAATTTGTGAATGCTTCTTGCTGGGAAAGGCAGGATGTGGTCCAACAACTGCATGAGAATACAGTGTTCTGTCCTTAGATGCAGTTGGATGTCTTCCTTTGCCTGTTTTGGCCTTCTCTCACCATAGACTGGAAAATTTCAAGAGCCAAGTTCTGGTCTCATCACAACATAAAAAGACTTTACAGAAAGTACAGCAACATGTCCTAATGTCATGCATTCACCTGTGCATTTGATAACTGTAACTCTTTAAGCAGACTGTAGCAGACTGCAGCAGACCCTATGATGTAGGAGCTACCTTCAAACGTGTAAGAGACAGTCACTTCTCCCAAAAGTGCTTGAAAATCCCAAAATTTCAGTAGGACAGCCCAATTTTTATGGCTTGTCACTTGTTTACAGTTCTGTTAAATTCAAACTTAAGTGGAAATGGGACTGAGTTAAATTATGATCTGAATCACATCCTGCTAAAGACAATGAGCTTCACGCTGGCATGAACCCACATAGAAAATGTTTGGAGAAAATTCTTGATTGGCATCAACAGTTTACATGCCAGACTGTGCAGACAAAGCATCAATGTCATTATGCTGAAAGTTGTCTCAGACTTTTTCTTTTCAGTTTATATTCACATTACCCAAAAAAAAAAAAAAAAAAAGAATTGGGACCTTACTGGAATTGCTGTCCATGGGAGATCAGTGAATCCAGCCCAGAGCAGTGCTCNAAAAAAAAAAAAAAGGAATGTGGAAAGCTTAACACAATGAACACAGCTAACTCAGTGCTAGCTTCTCTTCATTCCCTTGTGGTCATGCACTGTAATACCACAGTGTAATACCACAGTTAATTATCTAATCACATGCTTTTTCCAGAGAGTACCTGTCTTACTAAGTGCATTCAAAGGCTCTGCTTCTGATGCGCTATGAAGTATTTTCTTTAACTAACATGCAGCTTCATCCCATACCTACTGCAAAATTTTCAAACTCCGTTCTAGTGACAAGTGTAAAAAGATAATGAGAAAATCATCACAGCGCAACTTCAGACATCTCCGTTCAGTTTTGCAAGGCTATCCTCATTCTACACATCAGAGGTACAACAGATTTAACTGTGTCCAGTACTTTAAGGGAGTACTTTGAAACATCTAGCCTCTGAATCTACAAAATATGTATTGCTTTCATGTCCAAAACACAGCTTCCAGTGTCTTTAGCTACCACTCTGAATAAGTGCATATCATGAATCACAGGGAGGCAAGAGGGAGGAGGTGTTAGTGTAGGTTGGAGGGGGTTCTTACTTTCAAATACATACACCCTTTCATGCAATTATACGGAGATAAAAATCTACCTTTTTTCAGCAAGCACTAAAACAGATGAAAAGAAGATGAAGGACTAGGGCCTTTCTTTAAGCACCTTGTGAAGATACAACTTGACAAATGGGTAAGATGCTCCTTTCATGGGACAATACTTCGAGATGGGAAAATCAGATAGCTACAGCATATTTCCTGCTATTTAGCAGAGGTGCCTCAACATGTTGAGGTTTCTTGATGTTTCCAAAAGTCTGGGGCAGACCAAAGGGCACTTGGGCTGTTATAAATAAAACCAGGTTTAAAGTCTCTTCGATTTTTCTGCGCTCCAAATCCCAGCTGATGCAGGACGCAGCTGAAGGTCCCAGCTGGAGGCTGGCGGGTTGTGTTCCAGCCCGGGGCTGTGTTCCAGCCCGGGGCAGTGCCCGCGGCACCGCGGTGACAGCGCTGTCACAGCGCGGCTGCTGCCGCCACCAGCCCGGGAGGACAGCGACGGACACCTCGGGCAGCCTGCTGGCCGTGCAGAAACAAACCCTGCTGACTGTTCCAGCTACACTAACAGACTGATCTGCCTGAGCCTGCAGCCCCGTGTGAAAAAAATGGAGAAAAATATTTGGAAAGAGGAGGACAGGGCCAGGCCACTGCCCTCAACACTGCCCTTTAGCCAGGACAGCATCAGCTGTGAAATGGCCGGGACAGTGTCAGCCTATTTAACAGTCAGTTCTGGTCCTGTGATTTCTGACAGAGGAGGGAAAAATGGGAGAGATTAACAAAAATCTACAGCAGTATCTTCATTTTACACCAAAATCAGGCATCAAAAGACATATGCTGCACTAAGGTTTTAGTATGAAGAACTTCCCTCTCTGAAAAGGAAGAGTTTTGCCTATTCTTCAGGCACTTCCAAAGCACTTGCTGGCACTTCAGAGTAACCTGCTGCAGCCACTGTGTGTCCACAGCATTCAAGGTGCCCCCACAGACATCTCAAAACAACCAATGGCTCAGCCCAAACAGCTGCCTCAGCAATTTAATTAAATGCCAAAACTACTCACTGTTAATAAGGAATGCACAAAATTTTGCCTTATTCAAAGCCAAAATGTTAATAATATTTTGCAAAAATCATGCACCCAGTATATACATGTGAAATGAAAATTGCTATTAGGTGGAAGAGCTTAGAGCTGCATGCTCCTGATTCCATTTCTGCTGCTTAACAGTTGGAAAGAATGAGACTATATAATTCCTTACATCACTAAAAGCACACAAATATAAAATCCAGTATTTCTCAATCACTTTCCTTTAGAGTGCAGAAATTAATAGTTCAGCCACTTGCTGCTGTGGGAGTTCAAGTGACGCTCTGCAGTGCACCAGCTCACAAGTTTTAGCTAATCAAATTCATGACACTTGCTTTTTCAGACACCGATAATGTTTCATGAAAATTACATGAAGCTTTAACAAGGAGCCACAATGTAATTATTAAACTGATTGAACCGTGGACTTTGTTCTCCCACTGCATGTTCATCATCATCTCGGATCTTGAAGCTGGAACATTGCATCTGTATTTGAATATTTATTACGCTATGCTAAGTAACTCCTTCAGTAAAGAGAGTTGCTCTTTTCCTGAATTAGTTTCAGCATAATTTGCTGTGAAGAGAACTTTGAGAATGTCCTGCTAAGCTCCCCTGTAACTGACTGATTCCATTGTTGGTGTACATGGGGGCCTTAAAAAACATTAAACGTTATACAAATGGAAACAAAACACCCTTTGAGTTCTATTGACAACTTAACCTTTAGAATTTGGATGAAATCCCAATTCTTGAGAGAAAGAAAAAAAAGGTACTGAATGAAGCTATTATATAGAACATTCTTAGGGTTTTTTAACATACACAATATATAATAGCATTAATGCATTTGTTTACTTGATGAGTGCCTGTAGCACTCATATTTAAAGAGACATTAATGATTTTATTAAAACCATGTTTATTTTATTTAGGGGTAGACGTAGCAATTTGAAGACAAAGCATTCTTTTGTGAGAGATACATGACATTTTCAGATGCGCACAGTTTCTGAAATTGTTGAACAGATTATAGAATGAAAAGTTCTATCTGTCCTCTACTTGAGCTAGAGGGCTATCACCAGGTCTTGTTGTGAATCCAGTATAAAAGCCATGTCAAAAGGGACCATATTTATGAAGAATCAGGGTTTGCATATATAAAATATAAATTGCTGCTGTCTTGTAACAAGAATGGGTGAAGTGGCCCGACCTAATAAACACTCTTTGACTACCAAGGGGGCATTTCTAGACAAGCTGTTATTAATTTAACACATTCTGCATTCTAGTAGAAATGAATACATAACAAGAACTCTCCCTTAAACTACGCAGAGTCCCCTTATAAGGACACATTGAAAATCTTCCCCAGGCAAGAACAGATGGTAGGATAGAAAAACAACCCAGAGCAAAACAGGACATAAAATACCTTTGAAATTATAGAAAAAATACCTAATGTTACATTCCACTGTACTGGCTGGAGGCAGAGAAATGTATGACTCCACAGAATTTAGTCCCAGAATTCTCCTCTGTAATCTAGATTGTTATTTTGTGTTTTGCTTTCTGAGTCTGTCAGAAAATCACCATTAATGTTTCCAGGGCATTGTGCATTTTGCCATGTTCATTAACAAAAAATTAAAAAACCAAAAAATTTTCTAGTACTGGTGCCTTTTTAATCAGAGAATTTAGAGAGCTGAATTAATTATCGTAATACCCATAAGACTCTATTTTGCTATTTAACTAACAATTATGCACTGCTTTTGCTTTGTAATTTGAAGAATAACTTGTCAAGAGCTTCAGATTATTGCAAAATATTCAAGTACACTTCTGTAAAAGGTTTTTGTTGCAGAAATAAAACTATTTTCTACTCTGTAAGTAGGCCCATCTGCAATCCTGCCTACCTTCTGATTTTGAAATCATACAGAGAACAGCATTTCTTCAAAAAACAACAAAATATTGTTACCACGGTCTCTAGAATTTCTTTCCACAAATGCACAGCAGTTGTTCTAACTTTTTCCTATGACAAGCTTTTGAACTGCTTGGTCAGGATTTCCAAACAATAACACAGACTGGTTTGAGGAATAGCTTTCCCAAACAGACAACCCTCCTTCACTAGAAACTGAACACTGGCTCAAAATACACACATTTGTGCAAAGCAGTTCCTGGTACTGCAGCTTGCAGTCAGAGATCATTCTCACAACCTCAGCTTTCAGGTCAGTACATTTATTAAGCTCCAAAAAGGTCAAAATAACTTCTGTTCTCTGAACTTCACAGACAGCAATATTTATATTTTAATATGAATGTCAGTAGCTACAGCACAATGGACATGCAGAGCCAAACTAGATACTAATTTTTTTCCCTCCATGACCCAAATCCCAAACTCTTCAGACCAAGATTTACATCTTGTAAATAAGACTTCAGTCTGCCAAAGAGCAAATGCAAAAGCATTTTCTCCTATGATTTAGTTACACCATAACCAACTAAAATATTATTTAGGCAACAAATTTCATTCAATATATCACAGACATAACTATTTAGATGAATAAAATTACTTTGGGTCTATATTTATCTACCTCAATTGTGGTTATGAGGTAGATAGAATTATTTAAAATATCAACCCACTCAAATCTCTCAGTGTTTTAGAAAATAATTTGTTATTGAAATATCATCAGGAACAACTTTGTGACTGGTACCTGTAAACACTGAAGTTTTATTCACTTGCCCATGATTCATCACACTTCCATTTTTATCCGGTCATAAATTCTGGTTTTTGGTCCCTGCTATCCTTTCAAGTGTTACATGGTGCAGATTAATCACAGAATCGTAAGAACCATTGTATCAAACCTATGTGTTTAAAGTTAAATAAACACTACAAATTTATTTTCCATGTGCGGTATGTACATAAGCACATGAACACATGGTTACTTGATGGAGTTGTACTGCCCAAGCACTTCTGCAAGGTCTAAAAAACCTTCCACTCAGGTCTCTACTGAGTCAGTGGCACTGGTGACACTCTTGCAAATGTCACCTATCTACAAAACAACCAACAAAGCTGCTTGTGGTTCTCCTCCAGCCCCAACCCTACAAATCCAAAACTTTCAGATCTCATTCATATAGCAGAAAAAAGGCTCCAAATATGATGGGCAGAGAAAGCAGCTATCAGGATGCCTTTGGCATTTCCTCTGTAAAACAAATTCAATAGGAAAAAATCTGCTTCACTTAAATGAATGCTGAGACATCCATGACCTTGAATGCATCAGGACTTATCTTACTTCCTCCATTTGGGCCATTTAATCACTACTGAGAATACAGTAAGGAAAACAGACAATGCAGGAGATACATAATCTTAAACAGACAAAAGGTAGAACAGAATGTTGCCCTCTTTGTAAGCCCTCAGAAGGTGAGGAAGAGGAAAGCAATTAACCAAACTCACCTGTTGAAGCTAAGGGATGTGGAGCACGGCTCTTTCCTCTTCCCCATAAGATTCAGAAATCTGCTAGGACTTCTTATACTTAAACATACCCCTCACTTTCAGGGCCTGAAGAAATGTCTGATGGATACTATGCAAATAATGACAAAACCCTGTCTTTTACCAACATCAGCATCTTCTCTACTATTCCCTACTACTCATTTAGAAGGTTCCCTCACAACATGGAAAGATTTCCATGGCTTCAATCTCTTACATGGCATATGCACATAAGAAAAATCCCATCACTTCTTTCAGTGGAGTCACAAAAAACAAACTAAAATTGGACAAATTTCTATAAACATCTGTTGGTTTACCTGTTTTTATTACCCTCTTACTTTTAATTTTGAAGGTCAGCTTAGAATATTAAACAAAAGGTCTAAAATAAATGGTTCTCTTCACAGTCTGCAATAGTTATCCACTGCCCTCTGTTCATACAACCTTGAGTTATGTGCCGCAAGGGCCTCAGTACCTCACCCTAAGAGACAAAAATGGGATAAGGTTATGAATAACTTTTTCAGAAGCTTCTTACAAAACTCTGACTCCAAACATATTGGTTCTAGCTGTTCAGAAAGTTTTAGTACACAAAGGTCAGGAGATGTCCTACTTGGATTATTTTTTTCTTTATGATTCATGGTGGAGGTGATTAGCTAGCATATTAATTTTTCTTGGACACTATTTCTACCTTCCATATGAGCTGGTTAGTTCCCATGGAAGAAAAGACAGGACAAATAACCACACTAATCGCCAGAGTTCAGAAAGTTGACCTTTTACTCAAATCTCAAAACTACTGTGTATCCAGGAAATCCTGCCAGACAGTCACTGTTTGCAAATGGTCGGGAAATGTGATCATTTGCCATGAAAAACAGATGAAAAGCAGGAGCTGGTTAAAAGACCAAGTCTTTTCTCAAACAAAACATTTCCAAAATAAAGAAACTATGTCTCAAAACTGATAGTTGACCTGAGCTTAGGAAGGGTGACAGTTTTGCACTGGTGCTCCCTGCACATGAGAATTTAAAAATGAGACCAGAATTTTCAAGTAAGATTTAGCTGAACATAAGGAATTTCTGTCATTTCTGACAGTGCAGTAATATTCCAATCAAACACAGCCTATTTTAAATCTTTTTAAGACTTAAGTACTAGTATTGACAAGCAAGGCTTCCTTAAGCTCAGAATAATGTATAAAAATACCAGATGTTTAGCAATGTAGGTGCATCTTACTGATTTCTAATGGGGTGCAAGGAACACGTGCCTGAGGATTACTGGTATGAGAAGATGGGCACATGTCACAGGAATACACTGTGCTGCATTCAAAGGGAGTAATGCCATGAAATGGAGGCAGCACAAATTACACATATTATTAACAAGTCACATGCAGTCCCTAAATCTATTTATTTAGGAATGCAAGAGAGTGACTGATCAGGCAATGTTTAGCCTAGACATTTAACTTGGCTAACAAATACAATTTTGACTGGGGAGTAGTGTGGGATGTGTGTGTGTATATGGAGGGGTTGGAGAAAAACGTTAGCTACCCTCAGGTGTAGGTGTGACTTTTATTAATACTAAAATGTTGTATCATAGCTACAAAATATGCTGACACTGACTGAAAAATATAATTTAAAAGGCAGTGTCCTAAGAACTGTAAAATTTCCTAATATACCATTTAAAATCTGGTACTAAAATCTGGTTTTTAAAATCTAGTAGGAATGAATTATTTCAGACCAGCTTCTTACCTGAAAAACAGTCTCCCTGTATTTCAACTGGACTTCTTATTAAACATATGCAGAATTATTTAATAGAAACATAATATCCTGAGCTGGAAGGGACCCACAAGGATTATCCAGTCCAACTCCTGACTCCACACAGGGCAACCTAAACGTTAAAGCAGCTATCTGAGAGTCATCCAAACACTTTTTGACCACCAGTGGGCTTGGGGCCACTTCCCTGGGGAGCTTGTTCCAGTGTCTGACCATCCTCTCAGTGAAGAGCTTTAGCCTGATGTCCAGTTGGAGCTTCCCCAACACAGCTTCCAGCCAATCCTTGTGTCCCATCCCCAGGGAATGGGGAGAAGTGCCCAGTACCTCCCTCTGCTCCCCCATGAAGAACTCACAGACACCATGAGGTCCCCTCTCAGCCTCCTCCTCTCCAAGCTGCACAAATTCAGAACATTTGCCCTCCTTTACAATTTCACATCATAAATATTTTGCTGGACTGTATTTTATTATTATTCAAAGACTTAAAATCCTTTATGGTTTTTCAAAAGAGGCCAAAGACTTTGTAACGTCCAAAGTCAAACAGTAAGTGAAAATGAACCTCTGACCAAAAATAAACCACTAGGAGGCAAAAGAAACTTTGTTAGAATGCAAATTAAGATATGATCTGCAAGGTGTTCTCTCATCTTAATGCATATCTGTGATGTCTTGTTAGTATATTGAGTTCAGGGGAAAGCAATAAAACAGCCCTATTAAAAATTTAGCTTGTAAAATTTAACTATATGTTGACAGTTTCGTAATTCACAATAATGAAAATAGTCAGATTATTACCTGAGTAGAAAGAACAAACATAATCTATTTTAATTTTCAGTTCAGCTTACATCAGCCAAAACAAAATCACAGAGTCTTTCTTCTTGCATACAGCTGGTCTGGGACTCAAGCTACCCATCAGATTCATGGCCCTGGAGCTCCAGCACAGGTGGAGTCAGAGGGTGCTGAGCTCTGCACCTCTGCTCTGGCAACACAGTGCAGCCAGGACAGAGCCAGGAGAGCTGGTCCCTGCCTCACTGACAGCGCCAGGCCAGAGCAAGAGCAGCAGGAGCCCCTCTGCAGCCCTTCCCTCCAGCCCAGGCAGGGGCAGCTCCCTGCTCCCCCCAGGGAGGAACCGAGCAAGAGCCAAGTGACAGCTGGAGCATCAGGAGCTGAGTGCAGCCCGAACCCCCAAGAGGAGGGGGGAAATTATCTTCTAGATTTCCCTTAAAATCTGCCCTCATCTTACTCATCCACTGCGTTCAACCACTATACCTGGTTTGGTTTCATTTATTTCCATCGTCACAGTATTTTCCAATACCTAACATATTGTTTACCTGTTATTTTCATGGAAGGTTCTGTCTGTCAGTGTTTACACTAAGTCCTGCCAAAATAAAGGGATTAAAATAAAGGTTGCACAGGGAACTAAAAACTGGACCAGATTAAGCAGCAGGAGGTATGTCGTTTATCAACTCCGGATTTAAATTTGTAGCCCTTTTCATGGCACAGTTAACCCAGATATCTGAGGTTTGACCTCATATAGAAAAGCTGTGTGAACTGAAGAATAACGCTGTATGCCTCACCTATGTTTAAAGTGATCATCTTCTTGCTTTAGATTACTTTAAATAATAAGCCTGAAGTGAAAGTACAATTAAACCTTTGCAAGACTTATTTAGGCCTAGCAGAAATGATCTAGCAGTTCAAGACTATTGCATATGCCATCGAGAATTACACTATCAAAGGAGTAGTTATTCAAATGTCTCAAAGAAATAATTCAATTGTAAACTACAAACTCTCAGAAGCTAACATTAAATAAATTTTTTCAAAAGCTGTGGATTATGTAAAATGTCACATATTAATTAAATTTTAAAAACTGACATAGCTTTGTCTCAAAGACCCTACGGTGAAACACCTTCACAACTTTTCTTTTTGATAAAAAAACTGGAAACTGAATGATGAGAAAACATTTCCCTTCTGACAGTACCTAAAACACAAGCCACAACAGGGATCTGCACAACACAGTCAGGAAAAACTCCTGTCTGTATCAGGTGGAATTCTTGCAGTGATATGTTCTTCCCACACGGCCCCAAAAGGAATTTTAGTTCAGCCTTTTCTTCTTCTCTGCTGTTCCTAGTACAGTCATCAAGAAAAAAACAGCACTTCCAATAAGGCAGAGGCATTACTGATGGTTCTGCACTTTGCAGGTGCTTTATAAACACAGTCAAGATAATCCTTCCACACAGCATTTCACTTATCTGCAGAAGCCAAAACTGAACTTCAAGTATTCTTAACAGAGCTATTTCATTATAGTTCTGAGGAAGTTCATCTCCTATCTGTCAGTGCACAAAAGAGTGAGAATAACAGAAGTCTTTTAGCTTGACTTTTCCTTAGGAAACAACCCTCTGTCATGGGTATTAAAACAGGAAGGATGAATCGTTAAATTTTCAGAATGCTTGTGCTAAAAGAGTAATTTTTCAATAATTTATAATTTTTGTATTTACTGCAACAGTAAAGACTACAGCCCCCAGGGAGAAAAGAACAGTAACAAAGGTACAGGGATGGAGGACCAGGTCATCCACAGCAAGGTCAAGACTAGCACCAGTGATAGAGCACAGCACCAACACCTCACCACTGAGTTATTACTTGGACTTGCATGTACTTAGAACCATAATCCTACTGCAGTGATTACTGTGGTATGGGATTTTTAACGCTCCACTTCCTTTCAACATGTAGTCATTCTGCTTTTTACAGGTGCAAAATGTCTGTGAATATTTCCAGCACCCAAGAAGGTCATAATAACAGATCTGCATGCAAATCTGAGAATAATCTGGCTCTAGGATCAATCATTTCTGAAGGGGAAAAAAAAAAAAAAAAAAGAGACCCATGCTTAGTAACCTGATTGTGAATATGCAGGGCTTTTCAGTCTATTAAAATCAATTGAAACATTTTATCCATTAATCATGTCATTCCATTAAAAAAAAAAATCTCAACCTCATACATGCCAGAAAGAGCTCCCAACTTCAATCTCCCCTGGTCTTTTCTCCTGCTTTGAAAAGTAGCTAGTTGTGGTCAAAATCTGTCAGACCCAGTGCAGCAATACTGAACATGGGCACAGAAAACATCACTCACAAAGGTGCAGAGGCTGCATGCTTTCAAAATACATGCTGCTGTGCTGAAGCTGCTTTCATCTGAAGTTTTCATATGAGTAGGTGTTTTTTGGGTTTGGGGCTTTTTTTAACAAGATCATCTTAAATTGTTCTTCACATGAGGTTCAGAGAATAGGAGAAAAACAGTGAAACTGTAATATCCCCTTAGAATCTAACAAAGAGTTACTTCCAGTTTGCTTTATACCTTTAGAAATTACATTTTAAGGAACAGTATGCATTTCTTTTCCAGTCTGCCTACTTCACAGCTTCCTGTTTTTTCTAGAAAAATGAATCAGACATTTGTTTCTCTAAGATAAAAAAAGACCACTGAAAATATTGTTCTAGTAGAAACCATCCTGACAGAAAAAGGAAATGTTCATGAGACAATATCCTCAGTAGAAGGCATGCTTTTAGTAAAGCAAACCAGGCAGTACCACACAACTAAATGCAAACATTCATCTGTATCTGCGGGAAAAGTAGCAGAAAATGGAAACGGACGGTGCTCCTGTGTCTTAACTGCACCCCAGTTTGTTTTATCTGCAAACTTAGGTTCTTTCACCCCAATCCCTGAAGCAAAAGAACTTATATTTCTGTTTAAACATATACAATAGAATGAGTAAAACATGAAATGAGAAATGCAGTATCAAAACCAAATGTGAAATAAAGAAAACCTTTTGTGAAGAATTCCCACACTAAACTCTGATTGTTAGCTCTAAAAGGCTGACCTTTTCTCCATTTCCCACAGAGCTGCACGATGGTGCCCACACAGCATAGGCTGCACTGATTTACTGATGCAAGGCCTGCTTTGTCTGAGTGCAGAGACACCTAATGCAGGTGAGGGCACTGGCAGGAGGCTGCGAAGATGGGCATCCACACCACAGAACTGTCTGTGCTCTGAGATAAACCATAGAGAGCACATGTCACAATCTGAAAAGCTGCTTTTGTCCAAACAGTCTGACTAAGCAGACAATCCAAAGCCTTCCTCAAATGGCAATCACTTTTATTCCTGAAGCATTTGAAAATACAGGACTTTAAGAAAGTTCTGAAAACAACCATGTCATTTCTACCTTAAGACTACAAAACGCTGCTTAGGCAAACAAACAACACCCAACAGTTCAGTTTTGCTCTTTTTTCTTTCATTTTTTTTTTTTAAAGGTGACTTACAACCCACAGCAGACAGATGATTTTATCAGGTGAAGAGACCCTTGGAAATATGGTCTGAAAATCTAACAGACTCCAGCTGGGTAAGGTGCCCTCCTTGTATATTCCTCTGTGTGTTCTGTCTCAGAAAGTGTTTGGGGAGTTGGTGTAGTTTGTACAAACTATAGCTAGCTTTTGTAAGCAAGCCGCAGCAGAAGTGTATTCAAAGAGCAATCTCTATTCTTTTCAGGGATTTTGAACTCCTGTTGCTGGCAGCAATCAATCAGGAATCACCAGCAACTGCCTGTGATATTCTGGTGATTAAAGTTTGAGCTGATCCATGGGAACACAAAAGGGTGTAAGCTTGCATTGTAAGAAACAACTTCCATGAAGCAATATTTAAGTTTTGTTACTGTACACTGCCTGTTTCAATACACAGAAGTTTTTTCATGGACAAGAACAGCTGCTGACATGAAGCCCAGAAAAGAAGGGACAGAGAAATTACGCGATTTCCGAAGAGACACGCTGGGCAGCACAACAGGAACTGCACTGCTGTTCCCTCAGCCCAGGTCAGCGTCCCAATGACTCGTACTTCCTTCTGCTCAGATGCTGCTGCACTCAGGGGCTTCACAGTGCCAGTGAAGACTAAGAAAATACATCAATCAAGAAGTTTTGAGAACTTCTTTAAAAGCCCACACAAAATTTAAGGCTCACAGTTCAAACACTACTTTTGGTTTTGGAAACAAGACACTTTTAATACAACTTCAAGAACTGGTTGACCGAGGGCTATTACTGCATTTTGTAATGCTTACACCTTTGGTCACCAATCCATCATTGAAAAATGGGAGCATAGAACATGGAATGAAAAAAACAGTAGACAGACAAGGAAAATTGATCACAGGTAGGAAAAAATTATTACTTGTGGTACAAGAAAAAGCTCAAACGTAACCGTGGAAGTACCCTGCTATTCTCAAATCTGGAAGACTGTCAGAATAATGCATCCAAAAATTATCAGGATCAATACCTAACAAACAAAAAGGAACATTTTGACCATGCAAACAGTGAGGGGTCAGCAGACATTGATCAGAGAAACAAGTCACTGCAGGAAAAGCTGTGTCTGAACTTGCAGCTCTGCTACTGCTGTGCTTGTGCTGATGCACATGCTGCAGACCACGAGGACACACGAGCAGCCAACTCCTCCTTCACATCTCCCTTTATACTGCATTATTTTCTGGTGACACTCTAAGCAATTATTTCAGTTTTACCACAATACATTCTGCTCAATTCTCTTAGCAAGTCTGTATCTGTCTCTGCAGTGCAGCTTCCATCACATCTGCCTTTAAAATAGTCATAGGCAGGGAAAACTGCAGGTCAGTGCAGTGTTGCCAAGTTTTCCATTCTTGAAGAGTTCTCTAGGTCTGGACTTTGAGTTAATCAAAGAAAAGAAAAAGATCCACAAACAACCAACCCCCAAATACCTCCACCCTACATCATGCTGACCTCACTCTCCCTAAATGAAGAGGGAAAATGCCACAAGTCTGTTTGTTGAAATTCAGCCCACATGACATTTCCTTTGGATTTAATTGTTTTGATACAATTTGTATCTGCCAATCAAGCAAAGCCCCTGAGCACCGAACACTCTGTTACAAAGAAGCTCTTGTCCTGTAATAGGCCCCAACATCAAAAAGACAGAATTTTCAACTTCAGCCAAAGCATCCAAAAGGAAACAAGCCAAAGCCCAACCACTGACTCTTCCAACACTGTTTTGAAGGAGTGAACAGCAAAAAGCTTGAAAGTAAGACTACAGATTCTATACTGTCAAGCCTGTTCAAAACTGAACACATCCATAACCTTCAGAAGCAGACAGCTCTCCACACTGTCATTTACTAATTATGGAGTAAAGATGGTCAGGCAGACCAGCTTTTAGATGTTGGTTATAGCAGCTCACAGACATGATAAAAATAAACCTACTATTCATTTTCTTTCTTTGCGCAGCCCGAACCATTAGTAAAGACAAAACCCTTTTGGATGGTTTCAGAAAAAACTTCTAGTTTTCATGTTGGCATTCTTAATTAACATCTGTATCAATTCAATGGATATCTTTGTAAGAATATGCTAATTGTTACTATTTCCTAATCATTAGTGGATAAAGCAATTGTATTTTCAGCTCATCTAATGAGATTAATGTATGACAGTTATTATCCATTAATGCACAAATACTCCAGGACTTTGGGTTTAACACTATGACTGAAGGACTAACTTAAGACAAATTTCATCAAACCAATAATTCCACATGCACATTATTAACTTATTACTTTAAAAGTGTACATAAGTCCAATATATCAAATTCTACCTCAACACAGTAGTTTGTACAGGACAGTTACCACTGATTCCTTAAATAATTTAGAAATGCATCCACCAAAATTCAAATTCTGCTTCTAGACAGTCCTTTACAAAATGTTTCTTAAACATTTCCTCAAAGGAAACCCTTCTTGTAAATACTTCTAGGGTCAGTGCAGTCTTGCTTAAAGCTTTCTTCACTGATGCTTTACAGTCCAATCTAAAATGTAGCTTGTATCCTAACTCAGAAAACTCAATAGGAGAGAGAACTGGATCACATCCTGCAAATCGAATGTGCCCCTGAAGAAATTTTATTCCATATCTTCTTCTGTCCTCAGATTTTTTTAAGCTCCACATTAACCACCAAATTCTTTAAAGCAGCACTGATGACATGATTTTTAGATTCTGAAAAAAATAGTCTGTTCATCATGGAAAGACACCATCTTGGACCAGAAAATGAATAAATACCAACTTTCATCAGAAACTCCATAACTGTTTCTCCTGCCAAATTCAGAGGAGTGCATGGATCCTCGGTAGTTTTTTAAGTGGAACTCCAGCATCAGCATCATCATTAAACCAGCACTTGAGGAGCAATCAGACAGACCCCTAAGGCTGTCAATTACAGCTTGAAAATTTAGTTTTGATGTGTGCATTCCAATCTCAGAACTTCTTAAGTATTTCTAAAATGAGTTATAAGTGTGAGCTATAGTTGAATTTCTGACAATTAAACTTCAGTGGTGTAGCACAGCTTTGTTGCCTGTTAAGAAGTCTTTAATGCACTCAACAATTTTGGATAAAAGCCATTGGCAGTAATACATCTTGGTACTGTCTAGCACATTATAGTTTATTTTAATAAAGGGATGCTGGCAAGGGGAACAGTTCAGGCTCTACATCCTACAGGAATAACCACTGGAAACAGGGAACAAAAAACTTCTCTTAAGGTGTGGACTAAATGCTCCAAAAGCCACATGAATCTGTGAAATGTCTCTCTCTGCTGCCCAGTGCCAAAGCCAGCAGGGATGCACGGCCTCTTGCCTTGCACCACTCTTGCACAAGGACCAAGGAGAGCCAGGGCCACATGAGCCCCCCTGGCAGGACACCCGCCACACCCCCGTGGGACTGAGGCCACACCTGTGGGACAGCAGTGCAGACAGCCAGGACAAAGGCATTAGTGCCTTCCACATTCTTGCCAGAACTGAACTGAGTTACCTCCTCAAGCACTGTCCGTCTCCTCCCCCGCTTCCAGCTGTGTAACTACATTCCCAAGGCAGAAAAGTTTCTCTATGATGAACGCTGTACAGGACTAAGCACAATAACAACAGTCTCTACAGAATTAGCACAAATGCTTTTCAAGGAAAGACCGTATTAGAAAATCACTTCAGCAGTTCAGCTATCTTAGTACTATTTGTTTTGTCGTTCTCAGGAAAAAACGTTTTTCAATGTATTTATATTATTTTTTATGGTATTTATATTATTTATATTACTCTTCCTCTGTCCTGCTGAACACACTTTGTTACATAACACTGATCATGTGTTAAATCAAGCTCTATCCCAACAGAAACCAGTAAGAAAAAATCTGAACATTTTGAGTAAATTAAATACTGTAAGTAATTAGCCTCTTTATGCCCAAGCAGAACTTACTGGCAAATATGTCCTGGTATGGCAAATAAAACAGTGATAAAGATAACAGTGGCAAAAGTTTCACAAATCTGCTTATGAGAGTCTGACCAAGAAGCTCTCTACACAGACTGAGAAAATATGAAACGCTCAGTCTTCATTTGAAATATGAGGCTGTACCACCTAAACCCAAACTGGTATAAAGTAATACTTGAAATATTCTTTTTACAGAATATGTATACACAGCCCAGTGTGTAGATCAATATGCAACTGACATTCCCCACGCACAGGCATAAGAGCAGGCAGTTGGCCTGTCTCTACAGAAATGCTTTTTATCAGAAATAAATCACACTTACATTTTTTTCCACACATGCTCACACAGAAAAATGCTTTAGATAACATTGCTGCAAGTGTGTGTTCATTAGCCTGTTTTCCAGCCCCCACTTGTGTGGTTTGGTATTTAATTACAGGGTGGAGTGGTCCCCAGGCTACTTATGTTTCTTCCAGTCACAGCCAGAAAATTTCTGCAGGAACTGACATGCAGGAGTGCAACTGCTTCAAGTTGTAGCTGGTTCCCCATCAACGAGGTTAGCTCACTGTTCATTGAAACTCACACTAGTACTTCTGTTAAATAATTATTGAAAATATGTTTTAATACAACAAATTGCATTCTAAACTTCAACAGACAATAAAGGCTTTAATAGGACCTAATTTGGCTATTTACTTTTAATTGGTTTCTCAATTTTTTTTTTTTGCTAATGCCAAGAAACAAATCTTTATCATTATGCTGGAAAGCACAGGCTTTTTTTTTTTCTTGAATACAGGGAAATGTAACCTTGTATGCCTAGTTCAATCAAATATGATTTTTAGCACATCATCTGACTCAAATCCTCTATTATTTTATTGCACACAGCTTTAAATGCTGCTTTCCATAATCAATCTTAAATTGTATTTTCACCTGAAGAATATGACACCATTTGTAAAATACTATAATTAATATGTAAGTATTTTATAGCTAAATATTACTCCCCAAAGCATTGGGGTATAACAAAATACATTAAAGGTATAAAGAAATGCATTATTCCAATTAATTTTTATATAAACGAGAGAAGTTCTATTGGACATATAAAACTGGGGAAACAAAACAAATATTAACTTAGGTAACAAATTACATGCACAATGACTATTGTACTTTATATTAAAAAGGATGCTGTTAATCAGAGTATTACTGTTGACAGGATTTGGAAAAAAAATTTAAAACCACTTGAAGTTTTTACCTATGCTTTTCATTTACTAAAGGCATGTATTTTTGGCCTAAGCAACAAGAATTTATCGACTTAGAAAACTCTGTCTCCAGGTCAGAAATGCATGACAGGAAGGTGAAACCACATGAGCTCATTTTGATATTAGTCAAAAAACACAGAGCAGACGAAGTTATTATGCAATTTTTAGCCAGAGGTATCTGAAAACACTCTCTGGCAAACCCTAGAAAGAATTTATATTTAATAATTATTTATGACTGGTCTGTTACAGTGTTCCTGTCAGTCAGCTACTTCTCTGTAGCTTGTTCTATTGAGAAAAATTCTTGTGAAGTGTAGAGACATGAGATCTCCTCACTTAGGTCATAAACCAGATTAATAACAAACTTCTAAGTTTGGACCCTGGGACATATGCACACAGTATCATAAAGAACATACAGCGACATACAGAAAGGTATTTATAGGCTTTGCTGGTAGCTCAGAATGTGGCAAAAGGCAAAAAATCTAAACTCTGCAGAGTTATTCAGAGACGTCTATGATGGCTGAATACCCACACATGGGTGAACATATGTGAACTCAAGATTTTACTCTTCTGACCAAGAAGGCTGTAGTGAGCAAGTAAATGATGTCCTGGAGCCCTGGCAGTTTAGGTCCCTCAATACCCTCAGGTAGGTGCCTCATCAGTAAATGTTTTATTTCATTAGCAAACATTTTATCTTATTTACCAAGTTAATGCAGTACGACTTAGTCTGCAATGAATCTGTAGCTGACTTACAGAATCTACCAAAATAAGGCATTGTTGCCTTACCACCTATTGCAGCTGTTACGTATTTTCAGGCCTATTAAACGGCTTTGAATCAAATGTCAATTGTCATAAATAAAACACTCTGGCTAAAATGACTGGCCAGAAGAGACATCGGCAGTTGTGTTACCGCACTTCCCAAAATCTGTCACTGGAACCCGGCGGCCTGCTGCCGAGTCCCCAGCCGGGGATGCTTTAGACACGCCGCGGCCGGAGCCGGGCCGGGCGGCTCCCACCCATCCACAGCCCTTCTGCCTCCGACAGGTCTCGGGCATGCAGAGCTCTGCTCCCACGTTCCAGAAACTCCCTGGAATAACTGTTATTGAACTTATTTAAAAAAAAAAAAAAAAAAAAAAAAAAAAAAAAAAAAAAAAAAAAAAGTTTCAGAATCTTGGACGTGTGGCCAAGCAGGAAAGAAATGCGTTATCGACAAAAACGGCAGGACTTCTGCCTTCTGCCCGGCTCCGGGAGCGCCCCAGGCTCTCCCTCGCCTCTCTCTTCCCACCGGGAAGGGATTTGCCCCCCGGAATGTCACATACACCTCGGACCCGGAGGCCACCCCGCCGCCTCACGGCTCAGCTCCCGCCCGGCGAACCCCTGCGGGGCCCGGCCTCTTCCCCCGCCGCACTCACTTGAGGAAGTAGCGCTGCCCGGTCTGCGTGAGCGCCATCTCCCAG
>VXAX01002159.1:322591-349915 GCA_013399835.1 Leptocoma aspasia | reverse complement strand
CGGCTTAGGCCCAGCCGAGGCTGGAGCGGCCGCGGTCCCGGGACTGCCCGGGGCCGCGAGAGGGAGATGAGCAGAGCGAAGCGGAGGCCTGTGGAGCGCTCCCCGAGCGGCGCTGTCGGCCCGGGGGAAGCTCGGCCCCGGCCGCGCGTTGTGTCTCCGCCGGGTGTGCGGTTCGTGAGGCGGGCTGCGCTCCCAGTGCTGGGCGGGCTGGCAGCATAACGAGTAGCGTGGAGTCTGACTGGCTGAAAGCCGAGTTCTTAGTAAAGGCGTTAAAATTAATTGAGAGGAATGGTTCCTGCATCTTAACAGGTGTGAATGTTGATCTTAGTTCGCGTGCGCCAGTGTCCAGTTTTGTGATAGGTCTGGGATGGAGGTTTGTGTCAGTAATGGTACGATGGCATCAAAATACAAGAATTCAGATATGGGGAGATTAGAGGATGTGAATGAGAATTACTGTTATTAGCAGTCTAGTTTTTGTTCGTCCTCTGCTTATGCAATTTTGAAAGGTGCAGCCCAATCTACCAAAATATTTGGAATTTGTCACAAAATTTCTGTATGTTCGTATGCTTTTTTGTGATCGCTGTAAGATTTATAATCACATTTGGCTTTAAAATAATAGAATTAAAGTTTGTTTCATACAGATATACAAGTTATTTTTTTTCAGAAGTGGGAGGGAAAAGCTGTTTTATTAAGCGAGTTAAAACGTAAACTTAACCATGTGAACATGGACTTGCTTTGTGTTGTATTACGCTCTGAAACACATTTTGAATTGATTGAGATACAAATATCTGAAAATGTCATGTTTAGGTGTAGTGTGTGAAGCTGGTCTGTGAATGTTTGCCAAAAGCTGTGAAAGCTCTTGTGTGTGTCTGGAGCTGTGTGACGCCTTTGTCACCTCTATCTTAAATGTGCTTGCTGTGTTTGCTCCAGGGGTGTCTTGCTGCTCATGGCTGTGCTGGTGCAGCACACCCTACATTTTCCCCTCCTCATTTCAGTCCCATGGCAGAGGGATGCAGCACCTCAGGCACAGGTCGGTTCCTGAGCATGGAGAGTGGAAAGAAATGCTCAAAGTTATTTCGGGGCAGCTTTGTCTGTAGCCACTGGTGAATCAGGTGTGAAGTGCAGAAGGTTGCTGCAGAGTCAGGTTTAACTTGTTTTGTTTGGTTTACAGTATAGCCCTTTTCCACATACCTGCATTTCTGTGTGCTCCGAGCTGCCTCCCTCAGCTGAGATGGGCATGCTTTCCAAAGAGCCATGGGATTTCAGGAATTGGAAGGCTTTTTGGCGTGCATTAGAGGCATCAGATCCTGAGCACAGAAGAATTTGTGTGTATGTAACTTTGACAGGGAAAAGTGCACTGTATGTGCATTCTGTTTGCAAGGACCACTTTAATTCTTGTGTTTTCTAACCTTGCTTAATACTCTTGTAGTGCTTTTCTCTGTGCTGGATTTACTGTGTTGGTTAAAGTGCTGTGGTAGCTTCCAGTGTATTGTTGTTTCTGTCTTAGTAAAAATGGCTGTATTTTTGAAACAATGGTTCTTTTACCCTTCCACTTTCACTGATGTCCTCTTTTTTAGGGCAGGCTGATGAGAGAAGGTGATAAATCTTAATATAGTAATCAAAGTTCATTAGTTTTGTAACTCACTACCATTTCTTTCCTGTGAGTGTAACTTCATTTCTGTGAACCAGTTGAAAGTTTCACAAAGCCCTGTATGTCTGATTCTGACCAAGTTAGAATTGTGTTGTTGATTAACAACATTAAGAGTTGTTAGTGTCATATGAGTTTTGGAGAACAGAGTGACAAAACTTTCAATACTACAGTTGAAAGTATCAGTATCAGCTGTTTCCTCCAAATAGTAAGAATAAATTCTAATTATCTTCATGTTAGCTTAAGTCAAGTCTATCTCTGGTATTTGCTTTAATTAATGTTGACAACCTCACATCATGGGACAGTGCTTTTTGCTTGAAAAACCCAAGAAGGGTAGGTCAGAAGGACAGGAATTCTTAGGTGTCTCTTGATTCTGAAAGAGAAAGTAGTAGTGTTGGCTGTGATTTCTCTGTTAAGTCAACAGACAGTTTTCAGAAGAAATATCTGCAGTCAAATGAAAACAAATTCACATGAAACCATTTATTTAAGAAGCCACAGTTTGGAGGTTTTTGACAAAAAATTGTTTCAACAAACAATTTGGATGACCTAATTGAATTTTTGTGAAATGCTTTTAATTACTCTAGTAAAAGAAGTTAGGGGAGATCCAGATACTCGGATAATTATATTAAGTGCATACTGTCCACTTTTGAAACTTGTCTGTTAATTATTTTAATTCTTATAGCTATATTGGACCCAGAAATGGACCCACTGTTTTGTGTTGAGACTATTTTATGTAATTTCCAGTAATTTCTTACTTTGAGACCGGAAGAATCTCCAGGGAGACTTAGACGTCTGTGTACCATACAATTCCCTTACATTCAGGAGTGAGAGTGGTTAGATTTCCTGCTGAATGTAGCACTTCATTGGCCTTGTTTTGTACTCATGAGTATGAGGTGTACTGCATCACGTATATTTAAATTCTGAATGTTGGGTTTTCTGATGTGATCATGTTTAGGTGTGAGCTTTTATAAAGGGAATAAAATACTTTGTGCTTTCTGTGTTCTTAAGAGGTTGCTTGCCCACAGTCATGTTGTTGCTAAGCCTGAGAGAAATCTGAAGTTCCTTCGAGTTGGTGTTGCAAGTTACACTTTTGCAAGTGTATTTTTGGAATCCATACTTTTAGTGGAATTATTCGAGGTACATAATGAATTTTGCTGATTTGGATTTATGCTAGAAGAAGGGAAGTTTAAAATTAAATGTCTAGAGATGATTAATGTAATGTGAATGATCATCCCTTTGTACCCCTTGCATTGCTTTGTGGTACCTAGAGCCTTTTGGCGTCTTGCTCTTACAATTTTGGTAGTTTATGCATGCTGTCACTCCCATGGAGGGACATGCTTCTAGCAAAAGGAACTTCTAAAATAATCATATAACTTCTAAAATAATAATATAACTTTAGGATTACTTATTTCTCAAAGGTATGCATGGAATAACATTTTGCATACTTCCTTAGCAGAAAAGGTTTAAGTGACCAAGAGTCCTGTAAAATGACATAGGAAAGTATTTGCTATTTGCCTTGACTCTGATTCTTTTCTTGCAGGTATTGACTAAAATATGCTGTTGTCAATAGGAATGCTGATGTTGTCTGCCACTCAGATATACACTATTGTGACTGTGCAGTTATTTGCCTTCCTGAATCTTTTACCTGTGGAGGCAGATATTTTAGCAGTAAGTATAATAATATTTTTCTATATGGATGAAATATCTATGAAATTGAATAATCTCTTCAACTATTCTATTAATGAATCAGTTAACACAATAAATGCTATAGCAGATTGCTTGGAATGGAACTACCTTAACATTTTACTTCAATAAACGATAAATTGTGCATTTTCAAATGAGTTTACAGATGGTAGGTGCTCAGGTACCGTGACAGTAAAAGCACCTAATTCTCTTAGTCATTTACAAAGTTCCACTCTGACTAGATGTCCTGTAGCATGTTATAGCCCTGTTAATTCCAGTCTTTGGTTTAGACAGCAGTTTTAAATTTTGGTGATGGGTGCTGTTTTGTAGGGCTACTGAATTTAAATAATCTTCTATGGCTAATATAATTTATTTGTGTGGGCTGGAGGCCTTGTCATTAAGGGGTTTTGTGTATCTTACACCTAGATACAATTTTTAAACAGCTGAACATATTTTCAGTCATTAAGGAAAATAATAAACAGTATAATAATGAACGTAGATCAGTGGTGAAAGCTGTTGCTATGCTGTTTATAGCACTTTGATATATTGTGGCATTTTAAGGGGGACGTTATAAATGTCTTTGTAGGATTGAGCTTAAGCTACTGAAATAATTAAACCTAAATACTGTAGCCTCCTGCTTGTTCCAGTGATATGGAGAAGAGTTGTTAGTGTCATATCAGTTTTGGAGAACAGAGTGACAAACTCTTGGAGACAAATTTTCAAATAATACTTTAAAGTTTGTGGCAAAGTGGGGTTGATGAATACTAAAGTATGGTATTTGGATTTTCAGGTTGTTACTATTCTATAAATACTTTTTGTAGAAAAAATGTAAAGAAACAATGCAGATAGATAATTGCTTTATTGTGGCACTGACATCACCATTTTATTGTGAAATTTTAAACTTTTTACTGTTAAACACAATTTCCTTTCCCGTCTTTTCTCTGTCACCAAGCCCGTGCTTCCTCTTTTCATAAAAACCTAACTCATTCTTGCTTCTTCCTCTCTTAAAAAAGTTACTTAAAACAAAACAAACAACCCACCCCAACCTCAAAAAAGAAAAATAGGGCACTTTGGAAGCTTAGTTTGATTTTTTTTCTATTTAAGCTTTGTGTGTAGTATTCTAAAATAATTCCATATAAAAATAAAGCATCTTTTATTCTTGGGTATTTGGAAGTTGCAGATTTATTCTGAGAATATTTATAAGTAAGAAATGAAGAGATGAACTAGATACTAAACTGCTACAGAAAGGAGCCAGTGGAAGGCTTAAAAGATGCTCAGAAGAGGGAATGTTTGCACTGTGTCACGTGGACTTGCTGGTGTGCAGATCACTTACAGTCTTGAGAGATTTCACCATTTAGTGATTACCCATTAGTTAGCAAAACTCTAGCCAAAGTTTTGGATTTACCAAGGAAAGAAGTTCTTCTTTTCCCTTTAAATTTACGAGTGGTTTTATGCTTCTGTGTTCTCACCCAGTTGCAGCCTCAAAGGATCATGTCTGTGTAAAGTGCTGTTATGTGCATGCGAGACAGGATTGATTGTTTTTTTAAAAAGGGGTAAAAAGAAATAGGCTTGTGTCAAACTCCTGGCTTAAGCTGGAGCTTGTCAAGTGATTCAAGGACAAACTGACAGTAGCCTGAACTCAGGATGTTTTGAAGAAGGTGGATGGAAGAAGGTGATGCACTGGTGCTCTCTGTGGTGGAAGGTCAGGAGGAGAGATTGTGTTACACAGAACAAAGAAGCTTCCTTGAAATTTGGCTCCATTCCTACCTCTTTCCCCTTAAAGTCTGTGGGAAGAAAGTTCCTTCCAAGCGTTGCTCCCTTGGAAGACTTCAGATAAATCATGGCAGTGTTTTTCTCTGAACTATAGTTTGAGCTCCCCTGTCTAAGCCTGGCTGGAAGGAAACATCTCTCTGAAGCAAGCACGATCCTTACTTGGCTGTTCTGTGTGACAGTTGGATGATACGATGAACAGACAAACATTTCTGACTCACTAAACCATTTAATGAAACAACCGATGCATGTTCAAGCCTGTTAACTGTAGAGTTCACAACTTTGCAGGAAGCACTTTTTTTTAAATGAAAAAAATATGCCGTATATACACAACACATTTTTCGGTATGAATTCTGTGTATGTCAGGGCATGTTATACAGCCAGAGAAGATGAACAAAGAAAGGGGAAACAAAGCTTGCACATATTTAGGGTCTTTTACAGTGTTCCTCTGTTTTAAAATTAAAGCTCATAGTTATTATAAAACAAAACTGTAGAGATACTTTTCAGCTACTAATCTGAATGTATAGCAGGGAATTGGAAGGGATGGCATATGGAGGCTATTTGTCGACAGTAAAGCTACTCTTAAAAGCTGTTTTTCCCTGTACACAAATGAATTCAGGGCAAAACACCCACCATTCCCATCCAATGAAAACTCCACATCCGAGCATCCCAGCTCTTCAGATTTTTGCTTGGTTTGTTTGTAGTTTCTGTTGTGCACATGTGATAGTATTTGAATTTTAGGTAGCAGAAAGAAAGATTTACCATATAAATAGTTCAATAAAATATCTATTACTTTATTGTTTTGACAGCTAGATAAGAAAAGAATTATGATAACATGTGAGTAGAAAACAGGTGGAATAAGCAGTTTTGTGATTTCATTGACATGGTCACAAGATGTCCTATGTATGATAGATATTTTAATTAAAAAAATACACAGTGATGTTTGGTTTTGTTTATACTTGTTAACTATTTCTGTCTTGTTGCAAACCTGATTTTTTTAAAAATGTGTTTCTCTTAGTATAACCTTGAAAATGGAACCCAGACATTTGATGATCTACCTGCTAGATTTGGCTACAGACTGCCCGCAGAAGGCTTGAAGGTAAAAAATACATATATATATATATGTTGTGCTGGTTTAAGCTGGGCTGGAGTTTATTTTCTTCCCAGTGTCTGGTATGTTGCTGTGCTTTGGATTTGTGCTGAGCACAGGGCTGATTGTGCAGAGGTGATTTTGTTATTGCTGGGCAGTGCCAGCAGAGCCAAGGCCTTTTTGGTTCCTCCTGCTGCCGCTGGTGAGGAATTTGGGAGTGCATGGCAGGCTGGGAGAAGACACAGCCAGGACAGGGACCCAAAAAGATGCAAGGGATATTCCAGACCGTGTGACATCATGCTCAGAATGTAAAGTGGGGGGAAGGAAGAGAAAGGGAGGGGAACTTTTGAGTATTTGTCTCCCCGAGTCACTGTTGTGTGTGATGGGGCCCTGCAACACCTGCCTGCCTATGGAGGAAGTGAATTGATTCTTTGTTTTCCTTGGCTTGTGTGTGTGGCTTTTGCTTTTCTTATTAAGCTGTCTGTATCTCAAGCCACAAGTTCTTTAGCTTCCACCCTTCCAATTCTCTCCTTGATCCTGGTGGTGGGAGCAGCTGAGCGGGGCTTGAGGGCTGGATGGGGTAAAACCCCACAGTCCTTTTTGACACTCAATGTGGGGCACAAAAGCTTGGAGATAATGATAGATGTGATTGGGAAGTGCTAGATTGAATTTGAATGTTGAATATATTTAAAGAGAACTGTATCTGCGGAACATTTCCTCTGTAAGTTAAAGAAAGGTAAAAATAAAAGGAAGGTAGTGTCAAGGAAAAATAAAGACAGAAATTATTAATCAACTGCTCAAACAAAACAAATGTGCAAAGGATCTGATGTTGCCTGTGAATAGGCAGATTCTTCTCCTAAGAAGAAAATTTTGGTAATCTTTGTCTACTGAAGGAGATTCTGCTGAATTTTTTAACAAATAAATTAAAAATAGGTAAATAATGGAAATCTAAGAGAAGTTTGGTAGACCAGTGTTTTCTGTGTTTTGATGGCAATACTGATACATGGTGTCAGTTACCTTGCACTGGAATCAGCAGAAGACAGACTTAATTTTGTCTGATACAATTTTTTGAAAAACGTGGAAGATTCATTGCCTCCCTAGAGTCGTACATTGGGAAGCCCTTTGGCACTGTGAAGGGTGGCACGGCAAGAGAGATTATTTCCTTGTCTGTGGCCCAGGTTAAGTAGGCTTTGTAAAGCAACTGTAGCTCAATTTTTTGGGAAGTTACAACTGCTGTTTGCTACTCTTGTTGCGTTGCTGAAGCGCCAAATGGAGAGGCTCAGAGGCTGCAGCTCTGCCGTGGTGCCTGTGTGCTGGGGTCCAGGGCAGAGGCTGTGATTGAACCTCTGCCCTCTCCTTACATGGCTTCATTTCAATTGCAGTCCACACCCCATAGGAGATGAGAAGGTCCCCCCATTCTCCCAGTGCCCCTTGAAGCGTGGGTTACACTCACAAGGCTTTTATTTTACTCTGTATCAATAAGTGGGGAAAATGCAGATACACATACACATTTTTGTTACTTATCTGTTAGAGTGTCTTACTTCTTGAAATAGCGTCATGTTGGGGTAGGGATGCTGGGCCATGACTTGAAAACTGGTCATAATAATATCAAGAGAAGGCACTAGGAAGTGCTAATCTATTGAATTAGCACAAAATATGCAGGTGGCTTTTAATTTTTTTTTCCTTAATCCTATTTTCATTGACATGGAAAAATGTATAAATATTATAACATATGAAAGGATAAAATTCACCTAGTATTAGAGAAGACAGAAGTAAGATGTAAAGGTTTGTAAACATTAATTAATTAACTGGAAAAGGAAAAACTGTATTGACTTAATGCAAAATGATTAATATGCAAAAACTGTCCAAAATGGCTGTGTCCATGGGAGTACAGGTTAGGCTTTATCATTATTTTGCGCTGGATTAGAAGTTCTGAAGACCCGATGTCTTCTGAAATACAGCAGCAAGAATGTTTTTTTTGCACAGCAAGATAATTACTTTTCATGTCTTTAGTGTGGTCAGTACACTCACTTGGAACACAAGAAGATGTGTAGGTGGACTGAGTGAAATTAACAGAAGAGAGATTAAGTTGAAAGTAAAATGTGAAGGAACTGAGAAGTTAAATAAATGCATCTTTCTTAGATAGCAATGATAAGGCACAGTTCTGCTCTTTCTGGCTTCTGCTGAGGTAGTAGCTGACCAGACATACAGTAGTATGGCAGTAGTAACGGGTGTGAAGGCTTCTATTCATAATTTTTATCTCTGTAGTAGATAAAAATAGTAGATAGAGGAGGTAGAAACTAAATTATTTAAAAATAAAATTTTAAATATAGTTATGTTAATGCTGCAAACTGGTGTCATAGTCCTGTTGCTTAGAAAAGTACTGAAAAGCCAGGTGAATATCCAGTTCAGTTCTAGTCTTCACATTCGCTGAGGTGGTTTGTTGCTGAGATTATGCAGCTGATGCCTTTTGGTGTGCTGAGCTGAGTTCAGCATCAAAGGGCACGCTCCCACTTTCTGGCTGCCTGACCTGAGGTGCTTGGCAGTGACAGGAACCATTTGTTTCCTTTAGAGTCACATTGGTACAAGTCAGTGTCAGTAAGTTTGTTCGTTTTGGACGAAATATATTTTCTGTTCAACTCTGGCAATTGAAACACTTGACCGTGAGACAGGAGGTTGTGTCTGGCCATCCAGGCAATTTAAGGCTTGTGGGAAGTTCAGGCTTCCTTACTTTTTTTTTTCTGTGGAGCTGTCTACATGGAATCAGTCATGTGGCAGTGATTTATTTGTCTTGCTGTCCCCTTTGAACAGTGTATGAGGATTTATGACTGAGATGTGTGTGCTTTTACAGCTTAGAATTCTTATACAAAAATTTAGGCAGACCACCTTCCAAATTCTGGAGAAGGGGAGTTTGTATCACATACACCTCGTGGAGGCTGTGAAAGCCCATGTGGGCAGGGAGTTGTTTTCGTGTTACTTTTATCTGTAAGCCTGTATGTCCCCAAAAACTGGCTCTGCAGCACTGTTAATTTTGCAGTGTTGAGAGTAACCCCTATAGAGAGCTGGTGGTAAGGTAAGAGGGTGGATCACTCTTGAAATCCACGTTGCCCTTTTAATCCCAAAGGGTAATAAAGTACTGCAGGAATTCCTGTAACTGAGGAAGTTCTCTGCAATTCCCTACAAGCAGGCTTCATTTCCATGCCCAGTGGGTGTTATCATGCGGAGAAGGTATGTTAAAGCTGTGTAGTTATTTACTGACTATATTGAGAATCAGAGGGTGATTAAGTGATTTACCCAAGTAGTGAGCCAATTTAATACACCAAAATAGATATAAGGAGCTTTGATTCTGACCTTTCTAACTGTTAGACAGCTCTGTGTCTTAATTAAGGTAGATGTCATCACATGTGTAGAAATGATGGCATTTTAGACCTGAATATTACATTAAAACTTTCTCTTTGCATTAAGATTTTAATTACTTTTAAAAAATGCTATGATATTTGTTATAAAATCGTGAAAATGGTATACTCTTTCAGAGCTTGCGATTAAGATTTATTAGTATGCGAGTTGTAAAAAACAATGTCAGAATCTATAGTAAGTGGCTACAGACTGCTGCCAGAACGCTACCATCTCAGCCACCTAAAAACAACTCAAAAGATTGCTTCAAAGTTGATATTGCCAGAGTTTCCTACTTCTTGAAGCTTTCAGTTGTAGCTTATTGAGTGATCCTTGCTTACCATAGCAAACCAGCTGTTCTGTATGCTAAGTCACTGCTGGGGTCATACATGGAACTTTACTTGTGTTCTGTTGTTAATTGGCAGGTGCTGAGTTTGTTTTGGTGCTTCTTAGGCTGTTGTACTTCTGGTTTCTTGATTAGTGTCCATATAGAACAATAGTTCCATACAACTATTGTTCCATAGAACAATAGTTACACTATATTGATGTAGTATATGCCGTCTTCTTTTTTCTTGAATTACACTGCAGAGTCTGAGTATGATGTGATTAGAAAAACTGTATTTTCTTTTAAACTTTCTAATTCTTTACAGACATAAAAATTCTGATGAGTCAAAATATGTATTTAGGGAAGTAGCAGAAATCTTACTATGATATAGGACTGAGCTGATAATAAGAATTTGTTTAGCTATTGTATGAAATGTGCAGTTTTCTTTCCATATACTTGACTAGTGACCTTTTTGTTAAAGAGAAATTAAGCTTCTTTTTCTGCTCCTGTTTTCAAGGGATTTCTGATAAATTCCAAACCAGAGAATGCATGTGAGCCTATAGCCCCACCTCCACTGAGAGACAACTCCTCTGGTGCTTTTATTGTGTTAATCCGAAGGCTGGAGTGCAACTTTGATGTCAAGGTAAGATTTGATTTCCCCCCACCCTCTGTTTCGAAGAGTTTATTGGTGCTTCAGAAAAATTTCTATAGCTAACAGTGGAATAGATACGGATATGAAGGGGAGGGAGAATTTTATTGTCTCCAGACAGATAAACCAGAGCTCACTAAGTCCAACCAATGACCTACCTATGACTAAACACCATTATGTCAACTACACCAGAGCACTGAGTGCCATGCCCAGTCTTTTGTTAAACACCTCCAAGGACAGAGACTCTACCACCTCCAATATTTTATCACCCTTTCTGTGAAGAAATTCTTCCTAATGTCCAACCTGAACTTCTTGGCACAGCTTAAGACTGTGACCCCTTGTCTTACTGATGGTTGCGTGGGACAAGAGCCCTATTCCCACCTGGCTGCACCCTCCTGTCAGAGTTGTGGAGAGTGAACCTCATTTTCGCCAGGCTGAGCCACCAAGCTCCCTCAGCCACTCCTTGTGCTTCAGACCCTTCCCCAGCTCCATTCTCTTCTCTGGACGTTCTCCAGCCACTTGATTTTTAAGGTCTCTTTCAGCCCTTAACATTCTATGATTTTAGAAATGCAAGATTAGAATGATTCATGTTTGAATATGGTTTTCCTCAAAATTAACCTGATACAATGGGGCAGATAAGGATGTCTTAAGGAAAACAGGGCTCTTCAGTTTGTTGAGTTTCGTGAACTAAAAGGAGATTGAACTGTATTTGCTTTTGGTGCTGTGTGGTAGGATCAGTTATGTGGTGATTGAACCACGTAGATTCTACCTAGACTGTAGATTCCACCTGCAGAGGCAGGTTCACTGGATATAATCTGACTTCACACCAGGCTCGGGAATGGCACACAGTCTGTCCTGGGAATCCTGCCACCGTGTGTGCATGTGGCTCAGTGGGAAGAGAAATGGGGAAGATGGCTACTGGCCTTTTTTTCCTGCCTGCTTTGTCTGTACACTGACAGGACAGCATGGTTAAAGGAACAGGTCTGAATGTGAGAGATTCCTAGACTGCCATTGAGGGATTTCCATAGTCAGTCCTGTAAGGATTATGTCACATTAGCTCTGTATGTAAGAATTTTTGGTTACGTTTTATATTTCATATAATACCGATAGAAAAGGGGGTTCCCACTCATTTCTTGTCAGACAAAGAGCAAAGTAGCAAGTGGATCAGCATTTCCAAGGTGAGCAGGGGTATCTGCACACACTGCGCCCAGCGAATCCACGTCTTTAGTATGTTGTTAATACTCTTGCAATATTGCATTATATAATTGCATGCGTAGCACATCCTTTTGCCTTAAAGTTTGTGCCAGAAAGTGGCATGTGTGCTGAGATGTGAGCTAAATTGCCATCAGCTACTTGACTGACAGAATGCATATTTTAACAAAAATTGAAAGTCTCTCTCCACTTCTGTTTTATGTTGAAAATTACAACTGCAGGTACATAGCTATTTCTTGATTTGTTTATGCATGCACTGTGAATATTTTCTGTGGTTATGCAATATTGGCCAAACTCCCAGCCATGCATGTATGTTAACATCTCTAAGTGGATTGGCTTTTTTTTTTTTTCTTTTTTAAAATATTGGGATTTCTCAAGGTGTCTGCATTCTGCATCTTCCAATATCATTGTTTTGCTGTTTGAAATACAGTCATTAGCAATATGGGAAGAGAATTGGTGTTGTTGGGATGAAACCCAGAGGTTTCTCAAGGTGCTCTAAGTGCTTGTTGCAGCTTGTGCGGAGATTGTGGTGGATGTAGTAAAAGCAATATCCAAGATGAGCAGTTGTAACTTAGCTAAGTTTATGTTGGTAATAGTTGCTGCAGTAAATGCCATTTACATGGACCTTAGGTTTTCCTTGTATTGATGAAAAGGTGAGTCTATATTAGAAATGTAACTGGCACACAGGATGTTAATAGTTTTGTACCCATAGTTATAATTTTGCACTTTTCCATGAGAAAGCTTGTTATACCTGGGCTTTCAGGTGAGATATTACACATCTCTAAAGCACAGAGACAATAGTACTCATCTGACTTGATGAACATCAAGTTGTGATTTCTAGATTTCCAAAGTGAGTTAGTGCCTTTATTTTCAATTACAATCAAATATTTTTAACTATCTATAGAAAGTTCTTAATTCTGTTTTTAATATATATAAATAGTCTGTCTGCAGACAATAATAAAATGGCCGTCTAAAAAAAAGCCTTAACTACATGAGTGTAAGAATAATTATATGACTTTGCTTTGAAAGGTGATGTGTGGTTTATAAGTGCAAATTATGTCCATATTAATCACTTTGTGGGAATGCACCTTATCTCAGAAAGCACAGGCAGGCTGCTGTATTTGGAAGCAATAGTCTTTCCAGTAAGTATTTTGTGTGGCTTACAGGTCTTAAATGCCCAGAGAGCTGGATACAAGGCAGCAATAGTTCACAATGTTGATTCTGATGACCTCATAAGCATGGGATCCAACGACAGTAAGTACAGGTATCACTTCTTCTCTCCTGTTTGAATATCATTTCACCCACTGGAAACAGCAGCACCACCAAAAACACCACAGAAACTCAACAACAAAACCACCACCACAAACGAACAAAAACCAAAACCAAACTAAAACAAAAACCAAACAAAAACCCAGATAAATCCTCCTGCTTTTAAGATTTAATTACAGGAGATATTTGCATATGAACAAATACATTGACTCGTGCCTTCTCTAAATGTTTGTTTTGGTTTTCCTTCAAATTTTAGTTCAAGTATTCTGGGCTAGATTTATATTGCTGGTGTGGAAAATAGCTGATGTATATATGATGTTGTTAGTTAAGTAAAAATACAGGAAAAGTAGGAAACATGCATTTGGAGGGAAATCAAACTTTATAATACGATGTTTTAGTATTTAGAATCATAGAACCATTTAGGTTGTAAAAGACTTCATGATCATGAAGTTCATCTGTGATAATCATTCCAGTTTGTTGTTGCACTTTTGGGTACCTCTCCCTGTTTCTCTGGATAAATGGATTCTAGCATATCATGTTCACTTGTTTTCAGTTGGGAAAAAAGTATTTAGAGACCAGTGCACCATTTACTATTTGTTTCTTGTGTTAACTGTTCCAATTTTAACCTTCTTGGAGTAGATATGTTCAGAACATCTTGAAATCTAGTCAGAATGTTGGGTTTGTTCTGTGGTATGTGCTTTGTGTTTCTAGTGCTGTTACTGCTTTCTTTATTTTGTTCAGTTTTCTGTGGCATTTCTTTATTTTGTTCAGTTTTCAATCTGTTCAATACGGAACAAGAAAATAAATAAGAGGAAAATAAATTCTTTTCCAGTGGAAATGCCATTGAGTAAACTAGGAATGAACTTTGAGAAACTACATGGGAGCTGAGTGGCCCGGGCAGTTACGTGAAAGCAGGTTTCATGAATTCTCAACCCACGTGAATCCTATTTTCAGGTTTCACTGAGTAACCAAAACGCAGAACAAGTCCACAACAAACACAGACCTCACAGTGTGAGCTGATGTTTAGCCACATGTGCTTTTGCCTTGGGGAACCTGACTGCTTTGAGATGGACTAAACTCAGGTTACTTTGAGCCTTAAATGTGAAGTATTAGGGGGAAAAGCAATATAAAGTGAAGCTGAGGAGAAAGTTTTCTAGAATATGGGATTTATCTTTAGATAAATTTTCATTTATTGCTGCCTTCACTGGTAAACAGAGAAGACAACAGTTAATCCAGTTTCTTGGAACTGAAATAAAGGTGTGGGACTTGTTAATTTTCTTCTTTCTTCTTTTTGACCTTATCTAGCCACAGTTGTTTCCAGTATGTTTATTTATGTTTGGGGTGAAAAGGAGGAAAGACAAATTAATTATAACCTATAGAACCAGTTCACAAAATCATGTAAGTTGCCAGAAGTTCTGGAAATCAGTGGAACTATGTGACTTGCTTGAATCTCTGAGTGAAGAATGATGTTCTGGTTAAAATTATGATCCTCTTTTGTCAACATATTTTGGTTTTACGCTCCCTTTATTCCATTAGGAATTTTGATTTTTCTACCTGCAATAAATTCCCTACAAATTGTGTAGGAAAAATAATAGTACTTATATGAATAAAGCTGTAACATGCATGTGTGTTGGTCTGGATGTCACTATGTTAAAATGTCTTCCTGTTGTGATAGTCTCATAATATTCATGTCTTGTATCTTAAGTACCCACAGATTATCCACATAATAGTAGTTTTATTTTCCTTCTTTTTTTTATACAGTTGAGGTTTTAAAGAAGATTGACATTCCTTCTGTCTTTATTGGTGAGACATCAGCTAATTCTCTTAAAGAAGAGTTTACTTACGAAAAAGGGTAGGTTAACTCACATGCAGCTGTGTTACTCCTTGCATTAGATCATTGTGTCTTTTGAATATTTATGGCTTTAAAGTAGGATGTTGTGATGACAGCGATTTATAGGTGTTTCAGGTGAAATCTTGTGCCTGAGAGCAACCTGTAATGCTTTAGTAAATAAGAATGATTTCACTGTATATTTTGATAGTCATACTATCATTTTTTCATTCTGCTGTCAAAGCAGCTATGAGGTGGTTTCCCTGATTTCCCTACGTTTGATTGAGGTCAGTAAATAGTTTTAATTCAAAAAATGCTCTAAGAAACAGTGTTTTATCCTTTTATTTAATTAGCTTTACATTGTCTAGGTATGGACTGAATTTTCTATGTTGTTGTGCACAGGTAGGGTTCCTGTAGTGTGTCTTGTGTGACAATCTTTTGTTTTCTTTTTTTTATTGTATTTGGTCCTCAACTTGTTCATTAAGTTCTCATTAATTTAGAAAGTGTTCTCTCTTCCTCCCCACAGTGGCCATGTTGTGTTAATCCCAGAGTTCAGTCTTCCTTTGGAGTACTACTTAATCCCTTTCCTAATAATAGTAGGGATCTGTCTTATTCTCATCGTCATATTTATGGTAAGTTTCTTCTTTTAATAGTATTTTTTTCTTTGAAATCATCAGGGAACTATCACACACTGAAGTTAAAGGAAGGTATACAGTAAAGGAAGAGTAAAGCTGTGTGTACTGCACATACCTGTACCATGCTTACCTGTAATCATTTAGTTTATCAATAAAACAAACAGGTGGAGGATTTTGTCAAAGGGATATCAGGAGCCTTTTGGATGTTCTCCCTGGCATGTAATTGCTTATAGGAATTGTCCTCACTGCCACTCTCAACTCCACAAGTGCTTGTTTTTTGGCGCCATACAGAGTGACCTGTCCCTGTGCTCTTGTGCACCAAGAGCATATCCTGCCTTACCAAACTTAATAATCGTTAGTCCTGCTGCTCCAGGGTGCAGGGCTCACTGTTTTGTGCTGCACTGTAGCTATGAGTGTGTGAGCATGGAGCCTCACAGCACAGAGCACTGATCTCAGCACATGCACTGGCTGTAGGATTCTCAGCTGGGACATCTTTCCTTGAAATTGGAAGGTAGCATAGCTACATATTTCAGGATACTCAGCATCCCATTTTTTTGTAATCTGTGCCAAATTTATTATTTTACCTTTTAATAAAAAACAAGTAATGCATCAACTGTTGTATAAACACTTACTTAAAATACTTTTCTGCATTAGTATTTTTTGCACTGCAAGTTACATTTTAGTTGACAATCCTGGGCATGTTTGGCACAATTGCAGTTGCAGCAGCTCTCTGAAAACAAAGCAGAATGATCACCTAGAAATTAATTTCCTTTTAGCAAAGTTTTTGCTACTGTCTTTTACTGTCCTTCTGGCCAAAACCACCCCGTGAAAGCTGATTGTGTACCCAGGACAGTGGGTGAACTGTGGGGAGGGTCAGGCTCAGGCAGCAGTGGTGCTGGGTTCAGCTTTATGGCCAGTTCTCTGCAGTGTTGCTGTCAGCAGCCCGCACAGAGGACTGGAGTACACACTGAGTAAATTTGCCAAGGATACTAAACTAAGAGATGCTGATTCCCTTGCATATAGAGAGGCCTTCACAGAGACAGCTCAGCAGACTAGAGCACTGGACAATTAATTGGTGCAGTGAAATTGATCCCAGGGAGGTTCTAGGTTGGATTTGGTCCTCATTCTTTTCTAATTCTGTCTCTGCTCCTTTGAGACAATCTTGTTTTTAACTAGGAGATTTACATGAGACACTGTGATTGTCACTAAGGGTCTGGATTACAGCAGAAAGACTGCAGTTTGTGCATACAGCTTATTGTTCAGCTGTGGTGAAAGAGCCTGAACGAACAGTTTCGATTCAAATATCCTTTCTTCATTTCTTTGCTTGTCATCATATTTGAAAAAGAATGTCATATCATAGGTGCTAGATTTAGAAATTGAACAGAATAGCATTAGGGGCTACTAAGAAAATGGAAATAGAATCTTTATTGTAGTTATTTGAAGAGCTTTGTATTATTAGTTATTTAGGTTTTTTTTTTTACTGAGTTACCTTAGTGTAGCATAGCATAACATGTAACAATGACTCAAAGTAAACACTTTACTCCCCAAACTACTATTTTAGATAATATGGAAACAGTTCTGATGAATGTGGGAATAATCCTCTACAAGAACTGTAATAATCCAAATCTGTAAGGAAAACTGTTCGAACTTACTAAATTGTGTTTTGCTCTGCAGTATGTTTCCTGCTTTTTACAGACCTCAGTAGAGGATTGCAGCAATTGCCATAATTTTATGTAGTATACATACCTTTTTGTTTCTCTTTCCCCTCAAAAAACCCCTTGTGCATTCTCAGTTCCAAGTGCCATGTTCATGGAGAACATCCTTTAGGCATTTTTGGCTTCATCCTTGTGTTCAGGCAAGGGAAGAGGTTATTCTGTGTTAGCTGGGGTTCCCTTTTGACCAACTTACTGCAAAGCTTCATAAATCGAAACGTTTATTGTTCTTTTATTGGTGTAACTTACTGTTCATGTTATCTTCTTAATTTACAGATAACAAAATTTGTTCAGGACAGACACAGAGCAAGAAGGAATCGGCTTAGGAAGGATCAGCTTAAGAAACTTCCCGTACATAAGTTTAAGAAAGGCAAGTGGATCATTCTTTGTCTAACTCACTGGACCTTATTGTTTTTAACACCAAAAACCTTGTAAATCAAAGGGCTATTAAGTTTCCGAGGTAATTTTGAGTACACCTGAAATAGATAGAAGAGTTTTGAGTGAAAGCATACAAAATGTTCGGCCTGACCCTGTTCTCACTGAAATAGAGGAGTTCTAACACTTCTTTAATGGGAGCAGAGCAGACTGTGGCTGAGCATTAAAACATTGCTTAAAAAAAATCAGTGCAGAAATTGCATGAAAGTTCCCAAGCTCATGTGCGTGTTAGGAGGGTCTGCTGCAAGTCCTTTAAAGTCAAACTAATTCTCAGTTGCATGCTGTAGGAGATGAATATGATGTGTGTGCCATCTGTCTGGATGAATATGAGGACGGAGACAAGCTCAGGATCCTTCCATGCTCTCATGGTAAGCAGCTGTATTTTAGGTTTGAATTTAGATTAAAACAGCTTTCCAAAACAGTGTCCAAAACCTACAGTGCATATGTTTAGTAAGTGATTTACAAAATTCCATTTTGCTAATATGCAAGAATGAATATACAAAGTGGGAAAAATGAAAGCCTGCTTTCTGTTTTTAAAAGCTAAAAAGCTAGCATTCCCACTTTGCATTTTTCCTTGGATATACACATGAAAGAAAATCTCGGCTTGATGCTGTCCCCTGAATACCCATATTTATTGTAATACTTTTACATTAAAAAAAATAGACCTTCACTTTCCCAAAGACAAATAAACCACAAAACTTAATTGAGCTCTTGGTGACTTAGAGGTGCAGCTGATGGGATGGGTCTGTCCTGGAGTCTGCCTGACTACACTTGGAAGTCAGCTAGTGAAATATTTTCCCTGTGACAATCTTTCTCAAGTCCAGCCCACTGCAGAGGTGTTGCAACTTTCTATACACAACCAGCACAGCAGGTAACAGGCTGAGCTTTTTAGAACCTCAGTCATAAGACCAATTTCAAACCAGGCTGACAAATAAGGATTTCTCAGAAGAGAAAGAACAGGTCCATGGAATCTCTCCAAGTGGGGGACTGCAGAGCTAACTTAACTTGAACACCACCAACATCCCATCAGTTCATGTGGAGAACATGTTTCCAGTGTGCTTGACCAGGTACTAAACATGGCATTGCTGCCCAGTGTAAATACAAGCCCTTTGCCAAGTAGAAGTCTCTCTTACTAAGAAGAGCTGAATTTTTAATACTGTAAGTAAGACAAATACCTTTTTTTAAACACAGCCAGTCTAGTTACAGTTCCAATTGCAGACCTAATTTAAGATCCACAAAATCATGCAGTAATGTCATGTAATAATTAGGTGCTTTGATACATGTTGGTGTGGAGGTGAGAGACAATGTGAGGATGATGATGGTGGGCATACCTGCTGCAAAGTGGATGGAGTTGCTCAGAAAGCTTTAAGGTTTGTCATCAGATGTGGCCTGTTGTACTACTGCTCTCATTCACTCAATAGAAAACACAGGTATTTATTGCATATACCCACGTGACTCAGATCCTAAGCCATCAGGTGCTTTGTACAAGCTGTGTGCCCAAAAATTTGGGACTAAAATTCTCGGTGTGAGTTACGTTCTAAAATTCTGTGTCACTGAACAGAAATAGTTTAGCAGATTTCCGTGTCCTTTTCACTATTATAATGATGTCCTTGTATTTTGTTTTCTAACAGCATATCACTGCAAGTGTGTGGACCCGTGGCTGACAAAAACAAAAAAAACCTGTCCTGTGTGTAAGCAGAAAGTGGTCCCTTCCCAGGGGGACTCTGACTCGGAGACAGACAGCAGCCAGGAGGAGAACGAAGTGTCTGAGAACACTCCTCTGCTCAGGCCTTTGGCCTCGGTCAGCACTCAGTCCTTTGGGGCTCTGTCAGAGTCCCATTCCCACCAGAACATGACCGAGTCCTCGGAGTATGAGGAGGATGACAATGACAATGCTGATAGCAGTGATGCGGAAAATGGGATCAATGAAGAAAGTGTAGTGGTTCAGCTGCAGCCCAGTGAGGACAGGGAGTACAGAGTGGCAAACACTGTCTGAGACTACTAATGACCCATAGGTGGATGAACAAAAGGGTTCTTAAGGCTATTTACAAACCTTTGCATAGGGAATGTCTTTTAATCTGTAATCCATTTGGTTTCTTTGATAGGAGCAGCAGTTCATGTAGTAGTACTCTGGTTAAATCATTACAGGTAGATTTATTTTTGATTCAGGTATTCAGTCACACATTCTGTCTTCTCAAAACCAACAGTTAAACTGGACTTCACAATGCTAATGAATAATGTTAATAGTTTATATCAATAGAAATATTGCAGAGACTCTAAATGTCTCTTGTTGAAACGGGATTTCTCTGGAAGTACTTTTATTTCCATTGTGTAGCTACAACTGGGTCATCCTGAGAGCAATATTTATTACATGTAGATATGTGTTACCCCTTAGGCCCAACGAAAACTGTATTTGCATGTTTGTATAGTTTTCCTAAAAACTGCCACCACTGCTGAAAGGAAGATGTAAAACAGATCAATATTCTATGTGCTGGTATGTCAAAACAAAGCAGAAGGAATTCCACTTTTATCTTGACACAGTGATTCCAAATAATTCTTTGGAGTTTGCCATGGTAGCTGAGTTTAAGCAGTTCCATTGAGCAATTCCCAGGATGAGGAAACTTAGAATATATGTTTAGTTTTGAGCAATTCACAAGGTCAGGTCCACCACAAGCACATTATTATTATCCCTCCTTGCTACTACTTCATTGTCTGGTTTCCAGTGAGGAGGTGGGAGCTGGGAGACAACTGAGACAGAGGTTTTGTTCCACGTAGAAAAAGTTTAGGGTAAGTATTATATTGATCCTTGGCTCATATACCTCTTACTAAGAGCATTTTATGCTGCATTAGTCTGCTAAACTGTATATAAAAATTTGTTCTTTTCAAATACCTGATTTGAAAACAAGTGCTTACACCTGTCTCACAGAACTCAGTACTTACCAGTGTATCACAAAAAAGGTAATTCTATATAATACCTCTGTAACTATGTAGAAAGTAAAACCATGCATATACTCAAATGGAGATTTTTTTATATGGCCTTGACTAAGGAAAGCTTGAAAGAATGTTAATAAACATGTTTTCCACTTTAAATATCAAAAGGAGTTTATTGAACATTTGCATCACTTGAGACCTTGAGTACTCACCTCCATTACTGAGGGTGAAGTGCTTTTGAAGGTGCAGAACATGGAACTGTTGGGATCCTGAGCAGATGTTTCCTGTGTCATACTGTGAATCACAGCACAAGGAGCTGCACTGACCAGTGCTACGTGCAGGGGTCTGAGCTGCACAGAAGACCTTCATTTTTGTTCACTTCTAGCTTGAGGAGGAGTTTGGACTGGCCACAGTCTGCAGTTTGCCTGGGGGAGTGTGAAGCAGGACCAGGGTGCTCTGAACAATTCCTACGCAGCTGGCAGCGCTGCAGAGCCACAGCCCAGCCAGAACCCTGGACAGGAGATGGCAGGTGAGGAGGTCCCAGATGTGATTTCTGACCTAACACTCTAAGCAGCCACACACCCTACACTGCGGATCTGTTTTGCCTGGCTGAGAGCAGGGAAAGTTTGTTTTGCACAATGAGGCACAGTAAAAGGATAATAACGGATGATTCATCTCCAAACCACTGCTGCCAGCAGCCATGGGGTAATGACAGTGTAGTGGTATACTTTCACCAGGCAAAATTCTCCTTCAGCGTGCATGTGTCTAGGTGACTCCAAATGGGAAAATGGTTTCTGAAAATGTAATTACTAACCTGAAAGGTGTTTCTTAAAATAGGTCTCTGCTGTTGCTGTGAGTGTGTATGTTTATTCATTATTGTTATGTCAAGAGCGGTCCCCAAAATCTGAGGAGTTGCAGAACCACGAACTGACCTAAACACTGTAATATGCTCTTATGTAATTCTAGTGCCTGCAATCAGTTGCAGTTATGCTAGGAAAATTCACCAACAAAGGCATTTGAAAAAGTAATTTGAACACCACCTAATTATTAACCAAGCAGAGGTATACAGGTGACATACACCTCAAGAGAGGGGAATTGGTCAGAAAGGAACAATGCCACTCTAAGGAATGTGATGACAAGTACCTGGTGTGTGCTGCCAGCAGCTGCTCTGCCTGTGACGTGCTGCTACAGTCAATTCCATCCACTCTGGCCTTACCACAGAAGCAGCTCTGGGAATATAATATCCTCATCCTCCTAACTGGGGAGAAACAAAGTTCTGCAGTCAGAAGGTGAGTGCAACTTTGTGTTCAGACACGAAGCACAGCTTCACATGTGTTTTATGGGGGAAGCTGATTTGCATCCTCTGTACCAGTTAGTACTGAACAGGAATTTGCTCTGTGCTCTGGGTCTGCTCTAACTTTGGCACTGGGAGATCCAGTTCAGACACAGAGCCACTTGGCAGTGGGAGAATATGAACACTATATATAGGAAGGTTTTAGTTAGACCCAAGTCTAGTGCCAAGCAGAGGAGCAGGTGCAGCTGACAGCAATGATGAAGGTGTGGGGGAAGGACAGGAGAACAAAGGTGTTTTCAGGTCCTGTCCAGAAACACCTGACTAGTTTGAGGGCCCAGGAAGGCAGAGCCTTTCTACAGATTCATCTCCCATGATCTGAGTTCAGCTGTCCTCCCACAAGCTCCAGGGTTCACCATCACATCCCCTTGGGCCTGTGTTTTTAGGAGTTCTCAGCAAAAATAACAAATACAGGTGAAATCCTTTAAGGCAATGGAGACCTTAAATCTGCCCCTTCTCTAGGTGAGAATTCATTCATTCCCCCCCAGCTGTACTGACCTTGGCAGGCCACCACAGACTCCTTTGCCAGGTTCCATGTGAGCTCACCTTCAGCTTGTCTAGGAATGGTGCATTGGGCATTCAGAGGGCAGGGGAACCCCGCACCAGAGAGCTGGATAAACGTGGAATTAAGAGATGAGAAATCATCTTCTAATTTAAGATCTACCCCAAAGACTGCCTGGCTTTTGACTGAAGTCATCACACTACTTATCATATTATATCATAGTACTTATATTATCATACTACTGCTGTCCTGCCAAACTTAAAACTGCTCTTAGACCTCCTGTTAGTGTGGCCAGCCATGCACTGAAGGGCCTCAGAGGTGTGAGGCAGAAAAATTACCAACAGTCTGGTTTGTTTGGTTGGAATAAATTTATTTCATCTGTCTGTAAACAAGGTGTTTTTAATAGTTATGGCATTTTTTGAAATGCATATTAAATCAGATGAGTTAGACTGTATCCCAGATGTAACAAAGTGCAGGGAAAGAAATGGACAAATCAGCAACAAGAATTTGTTTAAATCTGTACATTATCCACAAGGCCCAACAATAGAAGCAAATACTAGAATGTCCCTAAGGTAGTGCCAGTCAAAAGAAACCCTCGGAGTCAGTTAAAATCCATCTCACAATAGCAACAGTTCATTTTTTTTTTTAACAATAGTATGGCACAGAATACATATTAAAAAATTCATCACAAGACAGCCAAGTCAGTTATTCCAACCACTACCATCTCCCATTTATTCTTTAGTATACAGAGTTCTGCAGTTCTTGCAATGGACATACAGGTCAGAACCGTGCCTGAACTGAGTTTGGTTACAGACATTTCAGATGACTAGTGCACAAGGCAGCTCACTCCATCATTTCTGCAGCAAGGGTGTGACAGGCCAGATGAAGATTTTTAAATTTGAAATGGTATTTTGACAGTTTAGCTTACAAACTACTGACCTTCATCCAAACAGTGGCTTCAGAGCAGCCAAACTCTGCACCACTGAGTGATCTGGCAGAAAGACTGAAGCCAGTCTGAGCTCCCAGGGAAGCTGAAGGTGGCAGTTTTCCACAATGACATTGCAGTTTCATATTAAAAAATGAAAACACCACCCCCCACCCCCCACCCCCAAGCTGCAAATTAAAATTGGTCCTATGAGAAACTGAAACCAGACACACTCCAGCTGGTTATACCAGGCTAGCTAATGGCCACAGTGGCAGCCTTGCACAAGTCAACTACAGAACAGGAGCTGGCAAAAAAAAAAGTGCCTGAGCTATTGTAATGATGGAATGTCTGGGGAGTCCTTAGGATGGTGGTTTAAGGTCATGGGAGGAAGTACATCTGTACCCTTTTATAGTTTTGTGATTGCACTTGTTAAGCAGTACAACCTTCAGACAACATCAAGAAAAAGTAAGAGACTTAAGCCTACAGTGAAGTGCAATGACAAAACTAATGTGACATTAATAGCTTTTGAGTGGCAAATTGGTTAAACAAACCAGGCACTATAAAAATGGGTGTAAGCAAACACATGTGTTTAAAAAACAGAAACAAAGAGAGGGACAGAAATGAAGATATGCACGCACTTTTTTCCTCCCAACCGTGCTCTGTGAAAGGAAGACTAGTGAGCTGTGACTTGCTCAAAGTGCTGAAGAGACATTGATCAAATTAGATTGTACAATCGGCACCTTGTTTAGTATCTCAGTTGGTTTAGTTGTCAATATCACACTAATTGCTAAGACGAAGCAGAGCCTACACTTGGCATGTCCCCCTCCCAGGTTTCAAGTTATCATGCATATCATCGTCATGGTGGTGCCAGACGGGCTCGGTTACCTACAGTGGTTACAGAGGTGAACAAGGGGGAACTGGAGTTATGACAGTAGGAAATGGGTAAATAAAAAAACACAAACTACCATCTACGGTCTGGTAGCACTGAGCACAAGCAGGTGGTGGTGCAGACAGCTGCTAGGTGGATGGGGAGAGGCTGCTCAGACATCAGACCTCCTCAGGTATAAAGCCAGTTCATATGCTTTCTTGTTGAGTGTCCCTCCATGGACACCTTCCTTTCCCATGACTATAACCAATGCTGGAGTACACAAGGAAACAAAACAGAAATTAAAAGAATTAAAGGGAAAAAAAAAAAAACACCTTTCCCCACCAACAAAGGGATACAAAGGAGACACAGGTTCATACCCCATCACCCTGCATTGCTAGTAAAGTTTCCAGAATGTAAGGTTTAAAGCTCACCGCCAGGAAAGTTTAATAGCAATCTTCCCCTAATACTTAACAGTCTGCCTAACAACTAGAACCCAGAGTCTCTCAAGTATTTTGCCATTGAGTATGCCTTCTTATTCAATCCGCCTCCATGGACCCCTTCTTTGCCCATTACAAAGACCAAGACTGAAAGAGAAAAGAAAAAAAAAGTTTTAAAAAGAGTGTGTTAGACATGGAAATGATGCAAGTTTTAGGCAGTGCAATAAACACCCTCAAATTCAAGATTTAGTATTTGGGTATTAAGCTAGTTTAACAGTTTTGTTAAAACACAGATGTAGACGGGGCTGGGAGAAGGCACTAGCTATCCTCCGGGATTTTATCTAACTGTGGAAATTTTAAGAGTTCACTGCAAAGAAAAATGCCACCAGCTATCAAAAAAGCATTATGGTGCCTCTCACCATCAATCATCACCCAGCAAGGAAATCCTGGCAGCAGTTTAAACATCTGTGGGGGCAGGAGTGCAGTGTGTGTGCAAGCATGACTGGAGAGTAGCAAAAGAAAATTCCCAAATGATTCCCAATTCCCAAAAAATTCCCAAAAAAAGAAAATCCCAAAATTATCTGGAACCAGAGTAACTGCCCTGATGCCGGTAAAAAACCCCAAAGGGTGACCTGGGCTGAGATTTTCCATGCAATAATACAACTATAAACCACACTTTTTACATAAGACAAAACACAGGGACAATTGTCATGCTGAGGCTCTCCCCACTCCCCCAATTCCAGCAAGGTGTCCCAGATTGTCTAGTGAAAGAAACACTGGAGGCTCACCAGCAATGGCCTCTGTGAGCTGCCATCAGACATCCCCCAGCAGGGAGGGGGACACAATGAGCACTGGGCTGCCACAGGCCAGGGACTGTTAGCCAAGCTGGGAATGCTGCAGCCAGTCTACCTACACATGGCCATACATCAGGGCCTCAGGCTACGCCATGAAAGGTTTAGGTTGGATATTAGGAAAACTTCTTCACCAAAAGGGTTGTCCAGCCCTGGCACAACTGCCCTGGACAGTGGTTGAGTCCCCATCCCTGAAGGAATTTAAAAGCCATGTGGTTGTGGCACTTGAGGACATGGGGCAGTGGTGGCCTTGGCAGCACCGGGAGAAGGGCTGGACTCCATGATCTTGGAGGCCTTTTCCAGCCTTAATGACCTTATGATTCTATCTCCATAGCAGTTTGCTCATAAAAGCTTAAGACAGTTCTCATTGTCATATCACAAGTCAGAACTCTGCTTGTTTCACTTCAGTGCTGCCAACCCTCTTCCTGCATGCCTGCCCTGGGCTTTAGCCTACAGACACCCGCTCTGCTTTTGGTTTTACACCTATTAGCCAAAGTCTTGTCACTCATGAACCTGTTACACAGCCAGCCCAAAAATGCTAGCCCAGGTGTTCTCAACATAAGGCACACCACTCCCAGACAGTATTTCATATCCCAGATGAATGGCTGCCCCATAATAGGTTTTACTGGAAGTTAAATGAAGAGCACAAGGAGCAGGTGTCTGAGCATGGAGCATATTTCTCAGTGGTACCAAACTGGACGGGCTTTTTCTGCCTGGACAGACTTCAGCAGGCTCAATAGGAAGTGCAAGAAGAGTAAGTGTAGAACGTTTTAAGTAGGAGTAGATCATACATGAGATTCACATCTTTGCAGAATAAATACTTTCCATCAAGCAATTTACAATGAGAAAGGTGCACTCACTGCCTGTTATTAACAGACCCCTCCTGAGCTTCAGGTATCGAGTGATAGAATACCAGCTAAGCCTGCTTGGAGCTGCAGCCTGCTTTTTCCTCCTTGTCACAGACCTGTTAACTATTGCACAGCCTGGTGCTGGGCTGGGATGCAGGTGGGAATGGGGATGAGTGTAATTCTCAGTCAGAACTCAGCTATAGCACTGCCATCCAGCCCCTTGCATCACTTCCCAAAATTAGCCAGTAAATAAAGGAGTTTGGTTTTCCTAATAGCTGGAGTCTATGCTTAGGGTCACATTCCTGATTTAGCTATATGAAGGTAGAGAAAAGGGTGCTTACCTCGTCCAGCTCTGCCCACAGCAACGTTATATGTCGGCTCACCACCTTGACTCTTTGTCCTGATGTCCATTGTGCAGTCACCATCGACATACAGGCTATCTCTGATCACAGAGCACTTCTTTGCACCAAGGGTCAGACCATTGGTGAAGAAACCCTCTCGGTCTTTTCCTACAATCATATCTATTTCTCCTGGCTGTCAAAGGAAAGAGTTCAGAGTTAGCACGGCAGGGTACACTGCTGTAATTTCTATTTAGAACCGGTCCTGTCTCGTGTGGAGAGGCCGAGGCCGTGATTTCCCCTCGCTCCCCGCAGGAAGTGCTCCAGAACACAGGGCTTTGTTAGGCGCAGTCCGCGCTGCTCCGCGGTCGCTGCGCGCGGGGGAGCCTCTGCCTCGGCGATTCCGGGCCCGAGCCCGTTAAACGGCGCAGGGCGTCTGTCGGAGCCTGACCGCGGGGCCGGCGCGGACTCTGCCCGCACCTGTCCCGGGAGATCAGCCCGGGGCCTGCCCGCACCCGCGGCATCAGCCCGGCTCCGGCCCGCCCGCGGGGCCCGGGCTGCTCCCGCCGCCGCGGCCCGTCCGCCGCTCCCTCGGGAAGGGCCCCGGGCCCGGAGCCTGGGGGG